>DWKC01001351.1:0-10243 GCA_018249195.1 Racta chiria
CGGTAGCGATATTTCGCAATACATATATATATATATATATATATATATATATATATATACTAAAAGCTAAGGCGTCTTTTTATATATACATACATACATGAAAAAGACGCCTTACCCATTCGTGGCAGTACTTTATGACATAATACATGTCACGTGTGTTTACACGCTTGTGGAATGGTTTACGAGAGTTACGAGCTTTTAGTATCGATAAGGTACAGTGGTATTAGATAAACATACAATACACTAGTTCTGTTCTTAATCTATTTCGACGATTTTTAAAAAACTACACTTATACTTTTATATTCGAGTTCCTGTTACCTGTGACATAGACGCCATTTTCTCGTTTAATCTCATTGGTACCATTCCAATATTTATATATTTATTTGAAATGTATTATACCAAAATATTTTTTTAAGGCTTTATCGCTAGCATACCATAAAAATGTACACAAGTAAGGAGAAACAAAACAATGGGCGGTCTTGTCGCTTCAAAGCGATTTCTTCCTGGCAACCCAGTGAAGTAGGGTATTCCCTACTGCTGTATTCAGCACGAGAGGTAAATGGATATCGTACATAAAAGTAATACAGACATACGAATAGCGGAGCAGCGAATAGGGGAAAAGTTTGGGAAAATATTACGAGTTAGGAGGCAAGATAGTGTTCTTTTTATATTATTCTGGTACAAAAGACGAACTTAATGCTAAAAACAATCTCTCCCAGTCAAACATCGCACTTAACAGATATCATACGTAGAAATGTGTTTCCCGCCAAAAGAGACAACCTATTTCTACTCGCGCTCCCCGCACATAATGGCGATGACATTAAAATAGTGAGTACTCGTTATTTTTAAAAGATAATTGACATTAACCGTGAACACCCTAAAGGCTAACGGTTTTTTAACTGTGACTAGTTCAAAAACATTCTGTTATCTTCAACGTTGTGGTTGGAGCAACCGAATATTTGGTACCAAACATTTGGTATCATTTTTACATTATTATTATTTATTATTTGTCGTTCTAAATGATAAAAAGGACACAGTTCCCTTGTAAGCTCGTAGCAGGAAGACGCGGCTGATATTATGTATGCAGATGTGGTTAGTTCGATGTATTTGGTTCGGCCCACATTGTACCATTTTTGACGCCTTCGTCGTCCAAGATTACATAAAAAACTGTGAACCAGGCCATGGAGTTTATGTGTTTCTAGGTTCGTTTCCAGGCCGAGGCAGGGATTTAAGTCGCAGATAGCTATTTGTTCTCGGGTCACGGGTGTTGTTTGTGATTGTCGCTTGTGTTGTTCATGTTACCTGTTGGGAATCATAGAGGGGCGGTATGAGTGTGTAAGCGTTGTTATGAAAGCCCGTCAAATCAAATCTTAGGCTCCAAAAATAAATATTCATTTTAAAAAAACCAACTTAAAATGAAAATCTGAAATGGCAGGAGATAGAGCACTGATGTCTACAGCAGCCTTACTCAGAATGATCTGAGGAAGGTTTTGATACCAAAATGATATCGATCGGACACATGGTTGAAGAGTTACAGTTAAAAATGTTGATTTTTTGCATAATCAATACAAAGAGCGCTAATGTGGTTAGCGTTATTTTCTAATTTTAATTGATTTGTTGATATTTTATCACAGAACAACGTGTGCTGGGTCAGCTAGTTAAAGTAAATGAGAACATTATCAACGTAGTCGAAGTCAATTAAATACACATTATTAGGAATAACTTAAAACAACTCGTCAGATGTCGCTCTACTTCAGTTGGGAGGGAATACATGACAAGCACTAGCTTTCGTATAAAAAATAATCATCAAAATCCGTACACCCAGTAAAAAAAATAAGGTAACAAATAAAAAAATACAGTCAAATTACGAATCTCCTGTTTTTGATGTCTGTTTAAAAGTAGTGACTCTGCGTGCAAATGAGGGATTAGATTCTCGACACGTATTAATTGAGAAATTCTTGTTGCAAGTTTGAAAAATACAGGTGTGTTAAATTTGGAGATCTGGGTTACCTGACGCTGCATTATAAAACAATTTGCAGAATAACGTCTGCCGTGTCAGCTAGTAGATATGATAAACATCACGCTTGTAAAAAATACACATCCGCAGCCGATTCCACGCAAGTTAAAATAAATTTTGTACTCAACTGACGTATTATTTTGAAAAAATGTGCAAAGCAACTTCTTTTGGCGTTTCTTCTTTTTATTAAGCGCCTTTCCGAAACGGTGGCAGATTATACTTTGACGTTCATAAGTGTATTGATAATACCTACATTAAATAAATGACTTGATTTGATTTGAACAACTGTGTCACATGGCGTGCAGAATGAGTCCTTGCGCTACTGTTTCAAATTAATAGTAGGTAGCTATTTTATGATGGTATATCATTAAGTATGGTTCATATAGCATCTAGACTAGTTATTACCGGTATGAACTGGAACAGTTTCAACGAATCAAGTTTGACTGGAAAACATTAATGGCCCGCTGAGCACGGGACGCTCCTCTGTACTGAGGAGGCGTATGACATACTCATCTACGCTGGTCCAATACTGAATGATGGAGGGTTCAATGTCAAAAAATTGTATGACGCCCGAAGACCTCTGGTAGAGGTTAAACGATGATTGACTGGCCTGTTGGTCTAGTGGTTAGTGAACCTGACTGCTAAGCCGGAGGTCGTGAGTTCGATTCCCACCTAGGACAAACGTATCTGTGATGAACTGGAATGTTTGTTCTGTGTGTCTGTCACTCGCCTGGTGGGATATCTCCCCTTTTCCAAAATAGGATAGATTTTATCCCGTTGTAACTAAATCAGTGGTTAAACTTTACAGTTTTTTCGAATTTTGTTTTGCAAAATTATTATTCCGCGGGCGAAACTAGTTTCAAGATAGGCTGTTATTTTGGAAACTGAAAACTCTGTTTAATTTAAAACATTCACAACTTTAAATGTCTTAAATTTTATTGTTTTTCCACTCTCATTCGACTTCACGGGTCAAATGCCGTTCGTTGTATGCAAAACGTATACCTACGTCATACCTACAACTGTCTTGGAGGTCAACTACAAACTTATCAATATATATTTATTTATTTGGTTATTTATTAATTTAGTTATTTATTTATTTAGTTATTTAGTTATTTATTTATTTAGTTATTTATTTATTAACAACCTAACCTAAGGGGATAAACTCAAAGTTATTATATTAACAATGGATTCACTTAAATTCACTACGTTTCTCAAGTGACGTAAGTTAGCATTAAGAAAAGATTTTTGGAAATTCCCCCACCCCTCCCAAGGGGGAGCTTAAGGAAGAGGTAAAAAGGTAAGTGAAGTTCACGCGTGCGAAACTGCGGTCGGAAGGTTCGTTATATATAAACACTTACACACTTATATTCCTGCCCCCATACATGCCTGCCATCGCCGGAAATCAAACCTAGACCCCTTTCTTCGTATCGCATTCCATTTGCATTTAACTACGGCGACGAGGAGAAAGTCTTGACAGGTATCACTTGACATATACTAATGATAGAATTAGAATTGACATTTCTTGCTGTATTGGGGCGGCCTAGAATAACCAACCCTAATCCCATACTGGCAGACCAAGGTGTCGTTAGTGACAGTGATTCTAAAAACACAAAACAGCTAAAATGTAGAAACAAATATTTGTATTATCTCATAAATATCTCAGAGTACACCCTAAAATAACGCTTAACCCTTTCTGCTAGTAACTGAGTGCGCCTAGAGCATACTCCATCTACCACACTGGGCTAAAGTGTATTGGAAGGAGTAGTGACCTGTCTCCTGTAGTCTCCAAATAATCGGTTGTACGCCAAAAGTGACAGCTGCTTATTAGTAGGGCTTCGCTAAAGGATTCGACAGAAATCAGCTGCTTGGTGGTAAGACTTCGCGAAAGTATTATCATCTTTTTATGAAGCCCGTCCTGTTAGCTGCCATTCTCTTGCTTGAGTCATCTGCCCAACGACTAGTCGTGTTCCTGCTGGGGGCTTGAGAGCCAGTTCTCTTTTTCTCCCCGTCCTACAGTCCTCCTTCCCATTCTTCTTCTGAGACCCGTCCTGAATCGTTATGTTGGCGTGTCTAGGATCAGTTGGCGTTGTTATTGATTCCGGTTGTTTCAACGATTTACTGTTTCCCTTCTTTCTTTGTCTTTCTTGTGTGCGGTTCTATTATTTCCGTCCTGGCAGGCAACGCGTTAGTGACACCCATGCAAGCAATGTCCATGGGCTGCTGTGATCACTTACCATCAGGTGACCCGTTTAGTCGTTTAACTGCTTAATTAAAACATAAAAATCCTATCCCGATAAATTACAGATACGCGTCGAGCACAAGTTAGTGGTGGCGCGCACAAGTTACAACCTGTCTAATCATGAAGATTTGCCGCAAGTTCTAGATAGAAAACCTGTCAACTCTGTCTCGATCGTTTTCTTTTCATATCAGACATACGACATCATCTTAATGCAGTGCGCCGTGTTTGTTTGACGCAAACTAATTACAGGATTCTACGATTGCGCTGATTAAAGGGAGGCCATCGAGATCAATAAACATTGTAAGAACTTTAATTAAGGAGATCTTCTGTCGCCACAGCTCTTAGCCATCCTCTTTTGCATTATTTTTGTGCCACCCACCCTGGAGCAGTATATTGTGGGCACCTCTGGAGACTGTTAGTATCATCATTGGCTTCAGCTACTTCAACGGTCAACTTTCTCGGTCTTCTTTCTCTTTTCTTTTATCGCTTTCTTCTAGGCCAGTAACGCATTGGTGACGTCTAGGTTACTGAGCTTCATGGGCGGCAGTGATCACTTACCATTAGGTAACCTCGTTTGCTTGATCCACACGTCAACTAGGTTTTAATTAGTTCATTGGTATCATATGATAATTTAACTGGACTAATTAATATGAAAAGCAAAGTACATCAATGTGTACTTCTTCTGTGCAAACTATAACTGTCCCACTGGGCTCGGGTCTCCACTCACAATGTGAAGGGTATAGGCCATAAGTCCACCACGCTGGCCAAGTGCCAGAATTGGTAGACTTCACACACATTTGAGGGCTCTATCAGAACTCTCGGGAGTGCAGGTTTAGCCATGTTGTTTTCCTTCAACGTTGTAAGTGGTAATCAACTTCTGACACAGACATAACTTTTAAAATTAGAGGTGCGCGCAATAGTATTTGAACCCGGGATCTCCCGTTCAAGAGACCAACGCTCAATCCATTAGGCTACCATTGCTTTGTACTATGGGTACTAGTTATCATTTATTCGCCTCGTTGTATTTAATCAGTTCAAGAAGACGCAGTAGTGCAAATCAATTGTTGGACATCTATAGACAATGTACAATTAAATCAATTGACCGCTAACGTCTATTTCGAGACATCTTAAATATTTTTTAAATGTCTCCGCGGCTTCATATTATTTTAGAATTCACACGTAACCTTTGCAATGTCAAATCAATGTTGTAAATGAATAGCTTTCGTCTAGTCGTGGAAATGAAAAGAGTTGCGTTCACCATTGTATGTGTACACGTATCAAGTAATCCAGATCTTCAATTTTATGATGCCCTTTGTACTTATCACAGTGAAAACTTGTTCTATGATAGCATTTCAATATCTCGAATAGTTTTGACTGTTCCAAATTGGGTACTCCAGATTTTCAAAATTTACGATGCCTTTAAACTTTTCGGAAATGTAAGCAATATGTCGACAAAATTTATCGCAATCGCTTCAGCGGTTTGGCCATAAATAACTTTGTGTTAATATTGAAACCGCGTGATGCAGTTATTTTAAATCCCCTTACAACCAGGGAGAGAGCTTCATACATATCCAATAAATATACTAAAGTCACTTAAGATTTTAGTCTTATTGAAACTTTTTAAACCAATGACGTCGACTCAATTCATCCACGTCAATATGTTCTAAATTCGATACAAAATTAATCGGCTTTTGAAGCAGTTTTACTAAATTTTTCCAATAATAAATGCTTAGTCACCTCCATCTCTCCATCTCCAAAAATATTCGATAAATTATTCCGTGAACTTCATAGTCCAAGGTTACAAGAGAGGTTTGTTATTGCGTATGAATGACGCGAAATATGGGGTCATATGAACAGTTGAGGGCGGGCCGTATTTGCGTCAGCCATAACTCAGTCATATTAGTTCAGGAATCTATTACTCTGATGTTTGTTTGGAACTCTGGGTATGTATGTATTGAAAGCATCTCAATAGCCTTCATGCAATTGAGCAAATGGAATGACGAAGGAGTTTTTATTTACGTGAGTTATTTTTGTACGGAACTAAGAGGCCAAATGAAGATTGGTTCGTTTATACAAAGCAGTGTCATGGTATCTCAAGTCTCCGAAATAATTTATTCCGGGATCCAAGTAAGTCGTAACTGAAAAAATACAAGAGGTGACATTGAAATTGTGATGATCCAATAATAATTACCTTATGTAGTCTTGCCTGAGCATAGATGTATTTCTATTTTGTCCGTAACGCAGTACGCTTTTTTGTTTAACTACCCTCTTTTTTACCGTAATATGGGTTTTGTGTGACTGCACAAATTCTGTTATTGTATGTTTACTTAAGTTAAAACTACCTACGCATAGCGGTATAGAGTTAATGTATAGTCTTAATTTCTCTGTAAGTAGATTTTTATATTCTTTAAGAGAAATAAACATGTGCGGGAATCTGTCGAGTAATTACGTACCTACCCAAAATATAATGCTAAAGTAACATCTTCGAGATCGGGATAGTGAATTGTGTAAATATTTCTTTCAGGTTCTTCTCCTCTTTGTTAATGGCACCTTTTTGAAACAGTAGTATATTCTAATATTTGCCGTTCAAAGTGTAAAAAAAAACCTAAATAACCTCGCTTTCTCGACGTCCTTCAGTAATCTTCCTATTCTTCTGTCTCCAGTCCTGGAGCTATATGGCTGATTTGAAACAAAATTACAATTTCTTAGCTCTTAACTGTAAACAGAACTGTGCAGAATTTGGAAGAAGTACTACTCAGAATTAGACACAAGGTCAAAAAAGCGTCCTCAAGTGTTATTAGCATAGAAATAGTGCTTGAACGGAAACACTATTTAATACAACGTAGTTTATTGTTGGCGATTAAACAACGCACTGTATAGACACTTTACAAATGACAGTGCATTGAAGACATCCTGCACGTTTACTTCGACATAAAGGTATAGACTATTTGTTATGTTAAAAGCCTACTTATATTATTTGAAGACAGTTATCCTTTGTTAGCTTTATGCTGAGCACATTCAGATCTTAATTTACGAACTTTTATTAATTGAGCCCGATGTTTCTATGATGAAATAATTATTTTGAATTTGAACTAGTTGCATTTGCTATAAATATAATGTTTTTCAAATCATTGTTCAAATCTTTTCAATCATTATATCAGACGTATAATAAATGTCTGAACATGAAAGACATTGGGGTAAACCATTACTGGAGTATTTTAATTGTTATTTTTGTCTGTTTATGTGTTTGTCCAGGAGTTAGTGCGCACTAATCTCAGAAACGGTTGATCCGATTTGAATGAGCTTTTCACTGATTCTGTTAGGCTTGCATTGTCATTTAGTTTAGGTTTTATGAATTTTAAAATTTTTATTTTAGTTTTTTAACTTCTGGTGACAAATACAAAGACGCTAAAGCTGAGCTTAAATCTATATATTATAAAAATTAAAGGTTTGTATGTCCTTTATAGAATCGTAAACTATGGATTTGATCATGTGATGATGTTTAGCAAAGTTGTTGTCCATGAGCCTACGAAGGTTTCGGAGTTGGTACGAACAATTTCCGAGAGATGGCGCCACTGTAATCCATTGAATCAGCGACATACACACGAATACAAGAAATATGTGTATTGTATAATATGTGTGTAAAGATTAAATTAAAACGCGGACGAAGTCGCGGGCACAGCTAGTGCAAAATAAATTATCTATACATAATGGGGGGTTTTCGTTGTTCTATTTTTTAAATTTGACGCTCGAAGTGGCGTTAAAATCAGTGTTGAAATTTGAATCTTTCGAGGCTCATAGTTTTAAATGAGTTTTTTGTTACGAGACGAGATAAATAATTATAGTGTAAAGTTATTGGTAGTGAACGTAAGAAAATGATGTTATATGGACCCTTCCTGAGTATTCTCCATACTCCATGAGCGGACAGCGTAGCCTTAAGAGATGGAACATATGACGCAGAACATATATAACTATCAATGTTCATATATGTAAGCTACAAGTATATGTATTTAACAAGGTGTTTGTTCACCGTTATACCGTGAAATTGTAGCATGCTAGGCTTAATTGTCGAGGACATTGCAATGTCTGGCCTATTATAAAATTGTAACACAGTACGTAGCAATTATGAATTATAATAACACAGACTTCTACGTATATATAACGACATTCCGCCCGCGGCTTCGCTCGCGTGATAAAACTATGATATAGTGCTATTCCAGACTATAATCTATGAATATGAATTTGAATGGTAGAAGAGGACGAGGACGGCCAAAGAAAAGATGGGTTGTGTGAGAGATGATATGAATGACAAGGGAGTGAATGTAGAGTTAACTGCTGATAAGACAGAATGGAACAGAAAAACATATTGCGCCGACCCCAAATAAAATTGGGATAAGGGCAGGATGATGATGAATCTTTGTGCGAAATATCATTTAAATCCTTTCAGTAGTTTTAAGAATAACAAAGATACTGTTTCAAGCATCAACTACTAGACGTATCGATCCATCCTTAGAAACTTTCGCATTTATAACACAGAATTTATAACACAGACTTCACACTCTTACTGAACCATATGTCGCAACGCTGCGTCTCATAAAAAAAAAGTTTCTAATATTGTCTTTGTTTCCGAAAGACGCGCCGAGGAGTTTCTTTTATTCTTTAATGTGTCACCTTTCGAAACGGTAATACATTTATAATATTTGTCGTTCATACGTGTATTGATATACATACATGTGTACTTAAACTTGAAGCGTTCATTTATTTATTTGAGTCGAATTAAATTCGAAATTTGCGTTTTGTTCCATCTCTTCCACAAAACTTTAAGTTATGTAATAAAAAGCTTCAAGAAACTCCTAAGGACTTTTTATCTTATTAGTTGCGTCGCATCATCCTGAAGGCGATACATAGGCGACCGTGAACACTTATCAATATGTGGTTCGTCTGCTCGATTGCCGGTTTCTCATATAAAAGAATCGATAAATTCTCTAAACTTATTTCTTTATTACTTGCACACCCTACCCCAGCGAGGCACCCTATTGCACCGCACCCCAGTTCGCCACGACAGACCCCGGTCTGGAATTTGGGGCGTTACAGAGAGCGCAGTTTTTATGACCGAGAGAATCGTACTACTTAAAAAATAAATGGTTACACACAGGATGCCCTGTCGCGGGCGGTATGGCCAATAGTAGTATAAACCCATGACCCGAGAACAAACATTCATCTGTCAAAAAAAATCTGCCCCAACCGGAAACCAACCTAGGACGCGAGGGTCACAACCAACTGGGTTACAGGCCAGGAATCGAACGCGGGACTTCGCAAGGCCCTATGCTACAGGGAAGTTAGTGTGGTGGAGGTGTGTCAGTGACATAATATCAGCCTTCAACATGTTCGTAGCGTAACGTTATGACGTAATATACGATCAACTTTACAACGACTCACGTTCAACTGTTTTATTGTTGAATAAAATACAATTGCAGATTGAGTCCACTTTGATCTATCCAGATCTATCCGGATCTGTCCAGATCAATCCAGATCTATCCGGATCTAGTTTCTTATATAGATACTTCATTACAGTCTCAAATCTGTGTTATCAGTTTGTCAATTCGACTGTATTTTTTATGTTTGTTACCTCATAACTGTAACTGTGGTGTAGCGGATTATTTTTGCTGGTGCCGGCCATGTGTTCCATGTGAGCGACATCTGACGATTAGCTTTCGAGTTATCACTAACAATGCTTATTGATTGCTTGTGTTGATTATGGGAAATTGTATTACTTTTAAGTCTTGTATTGTCTTTTATGTTTGTTAAGTCGGTTAAAGACTTATTGAAGCTCTTACAATGTGCAGTAAACCAGCCTTTAGTTTTTCTTCCTAGGATATATATCAAATATATATATCATATATCGTCATATCATATCAAAGATATAATATATCTGTAGCTGTCTGTACATGGAAGATATATGGGAGAAAATATAGGGGGGTTTTAGT
>DWKC01001352.1:0-10242 GCA_018249195.1 Racta chiria
ATATTACTTGTACATACACGATGTTTCACATCTGCCAGGCGTCCCATGACGGCTCACATTTTTTTTTACTTACATTAGTTTTTTTGCATATTTTAATTTAATGACTGGCTTTACTGCTAGTGCTCCGGTGTTTGTGTCCTCGACAAGTCATCAAGAAGATTTATGTGTGACTTTGTACAGTGTTTGTTTGTAATGTGCCGAATGTAGGTAGGTAATTTAAAACTGTGGTAAAATAAATATATACTATTTTATATTATGGTCGTCTAGCCTAGTTAATAGTAATCCTGCCTGCGGTTGATACAGATATTTATGTAACAGATATATAATTATTCTCCGGTCATGGGTGACTTGTAATTCACATCATCAATGCCACGCCGGGAATCCAAGTACGGGGGTTTGTGTGTGCAAGCATATATTATTATTTCTACTTTTCAACGTAGCGCTCAACAAAATAATTAAAACAAAAACACATTAACCTGTATTCTACAATATTTACTTTAATTGATAATTACTAAGGTTTTCACTTTAATAAATTTTACAGTTCTAAATGCCATTAAAAGTAAGTACCCGAATTAAGGCAGCAGGCAAAAAGACGACTCTGCAATTTCGGCACTTATCTGTATGACAACGATAATTAGAACATTAGCTTCTGTTCAGGCCGCTTGGGTTATTACGATGGTGTGAGAGAATCGTTTTCACGAAAGTCTCTTAAACTCGAAAGTATATTAACTAAAGTATCTTATTTTGCAGAAAAACAAAATAAAAGCTGCTAGTCTCGTTACAAAAAAATGTTGCATGTATTTCAAAATGACAGATGGCACCTTTCATTTTAATATTTCTTAACATTACAAGAAATTGCATTTTCCCGTGGCCCAAAAACTCCTAACATCCAATTTTCATTTCAAGAGATGACGTGAGTAAAGGATGCAATTTAAAATGCAAACGGATACCAACTATTTAATAATTGTTTTACCGATATTTCAAGCATTGGCGAGGCAAAACTTTTTGCCATTGACTTGACTTAGACTAGATAAGTCTGTTAGTTTTCCGTCTCAATAGCTTTTTGTCTTGAACCGTAATAGCTTTTATATCACAATATTATATTAAGATACTAACGAGAACTTTCCTCACTGCACCGTTTAAATAAGTTGTCCACTATGGCCAGTCCCGTATACCCGTTCTGCATTGAAAATGTTAAATTTGTAATGTTTTCAGAACTAAGTAATAATGAAAGTATTAAATCATATACATATAATAAATTTGTAACTGATCGGTCATTACATCCAAAATTTATGACAGAAACTTATGGAGGGTTGGGGAGGGGGGGGGTGAAGTTTGGTGGGTGTGAGATTCATTTGCAAATTATTATTTAATAATGATGCTGTAAAAATAACATAACAATACTGACCCATTCGCTAGAATTCTTCGCCTCGAGTCATGAATACGAAGTACAATGATTCCTCCTAATGCCATACTTATCTTAATTTTATCAATATTGCCTAATTATTTGGCGACCATTCCACAAACAGTAATTGCCTCATTGTTAGTTTCTCTCCGTTTCTATTTCCCGAGTCCAGTTCATTGCAAGAAAAGACGTTTCCCTCGGGCACGTTTCTGTAATTTCACTAATTGGTCAAGTATTTATAATATAATTAGAGGTGGAGCCACGGACTTATTGGTTTTCTTTTGGCTTTGGACAGAGTAATAGAAACTATCAGGGATGTTGGAATAAACGTAACAAAACCAATCGAGAGTGGTCGAAATATCGCCGCATGAAATACATATTTCACACACATAATACAAACCAACTGTGACAAAAAAAAATTTATGAATATAAGAAAAAAAATTGACGATGAGATTAGGCAGTAGCTTAAAATAATTCGTCCTCTCCTATAATTGCTGTGCCTTACAGGGTACATGTACGGCTAACATTACTAAGTATTAAGACTTGTGTTCATAAATGACATGGAATGCAATAAATATATGAATGTGAATATCGCGAGTACCCGTATTATGTGGTATCAAATCTTGTAAAGTGGAACGGCCACAAGGTTACAGAGCTTTGTTTTTAGTGTCTGCCTGCCAAGTGCCTGCCAAATTTCATCATTGGAACCCATAACTGTCCCACTACTGGGACACGCACTATGTTCTGATACGCACATAACTTTGAAAATTAGAGGTGCACGCAGCAGGGATTGAACCCGGGACCTTACGTTCGAGAGACCAACATTCAAACCGTTAGGCTATCACTGCTTTTTAAATTCCCGGCCGGGGAATTCATTTAAGTGACAGATGAATGTCTATTTTGCATTGGCATCGTTATTACATTTTAAATTAGTTAATTCAAATGCCGAAAGAATTTAAGCTGAAATATCTTTAAAATCTGATAATAGCGACCGAGACTCGTTTCCGTGCCCTCTGAAGCACGAAAGTGCTCTAGAATTTTTTCCTACTACCGGTCACCGATCCTTATCGGTCACTTATCGACCGCGCTCCCTGTTGCTGATCTCGTTCAATCATGTACAATCGACACAAGTCTGAATGAACACACGCCTTTTCAAAGACGAATATGAAACTATCCGTACTTACCGTCTTTATACCTGCCCGTCAAACACACAAGTATATTAAACGAAACGGAAAATGATATTTTACGCCCATTTTCCTTTCACGTTTTGTAAAGGTGTCGCGATAAACCACTTATCGGCTAAGCGGCTTACGGTATCCGATTACACAGAAGTCGATTACTCGGACATCGATTGACACGTAAATGGTATTATGACTTTATTATAAGGTTTTTGTTTGTAGCTTAGTACTCGGAGTCAGATCAGCGGTTAGATTTTAATATATGTATATTATAATATATGTAATACTTTGGTAATAATAAAAAATGGCAATGTCGTAATGAAATATTAGTTGAAGAAGTCATAGCTTTTCAATATCAAACATTGCGTTGGTTTCAAATATAAATTTAATCAAAAAAAATTAAATGAATGACCGAATGTGTACATAACTCGAAAACGGCTGGACCTATTTAAGCAATACTTTTTTGGTGTGCTTAGGATAGTCTAAAAGCCTATAAAAAAAATAATTTCTTGAGTATCTGATGTTGAACTCTAAGAGATCAGCCAATAGATCGAAATACCCCCACATCAAAAGATATTCAATGCAATGAGCATTTACCATGGGTACTTCTTATTTAGGTTAGAATAAAACATAAAATATTACAGAACAACATCTGCCGGGTCAGCTCTCAATAAATGAAAGGCCTCTTCATAATTAAATATATTTAAAAATCATTCACCCCGTCTTTTAGTCATTCTTTTGCACTTTCTTCTTCTATCTCCTTTTTCTGGAGCAATGTTATTATTGCGTCTGGGGTTCACAGGCGTCATTATTGATAACTGTTGCTTTAACGATGTACTGCATCGCAACCTTTTTTGTCTTCCCCACTTTCAGAAATAGTTCTATTGACGAGCACCGCGTTCTTAACACCCTTAATATAGCTATTTGCCCTTGGTGGCGGTTATTACTCACCATCAGGTATCCCGTCTTCTTATTAGCCTGTTTAACACAAAAAATCTGTTTTAAAGATACCTATACTTTTTATATAAAGTAGGTAGTTCGAAATGATTTGCTCTGTAAGTAGTTTAGCCAAGTAATTTTATGAAAATATAAATAGGGTTCATCACAATTAAATATTTTACAAATTACTCTGGTCCCGAAACTTTAGTTAAAAGCTACAGTTATAAACATACATTAAATTGAAGACCTTAAAAAAACCTTAATGTCATCATAATAAACAAAATTTAAATTCAATTGCTTAAGCAACTACTCACAAAAATCTAATTCTATTCGGCATTGAAAAAAAGTAGTAGAAACCGAATGAGTCACCAGTGATTTTAAAAGAAATAAGCTCCTATTTTGACAATTTTACACATTGCAGCTATTTAAAACTTTTGTATGCTTTATTAATTTTATATTAGAGTACAAAATCGTATGTTTTATTGAAATTAGGAACGAAAGAAAAGTAGGTCCATGGTTGGGTCAGACGACCTTTTTTCTTAGCGATCGGTATCAAAGGTACTCGTCGATGGCTCGCAACGACAATGCTATCGGGTCCAACAAACATCGGTATGGTAATATATCGATGCATTCCTCTCCTTTGTGTAAACACATATTATGTTGATGAGGTGGGCGAAACACTTATTGATATACATTCGAACTTATTGTCAATAATATCGGTGTGCCCGTATTTTAAAAGGCAATTTATTCCACCTCGATGGATCTTTCGATAATGTTAAGGCTAGTCATGTTTGGTTTTTGTGTAGTTCTATGCATGATGTTGCATTAATTGATATTTATGTAGATTAGTTTACGAAATTTTTAGGTAAAACAATATCTGTTTAAGGTATATAACCCAAAACGGTATTCTAAATTCAAAATAATAAATACCTAACGCTTACATAAACGGTTACACCGTCTAGAATTTCGACTTGCGGGTGGCATATACAAAATACCTACACGACTAATACCCTTATCACTAGAACAAACATTCACATGTCATGTAAATGCCTGTCCTGGTCAAGAAACGAACGCAGACTCCCTTCAGGTCAATCAACCAGGCCACAAGGTCGTTCAAAATGGCGCAGGTAAAATATAATATTCATTCAAATTCGAATTCATTTATTCGCTGTGTTCAAATGTGGTTAATATGGCCGTAACCTATTGATGGCCCACTAATGAGCCCCGGTGTTTCCCCAGAACTGAGGAGGCCTGGAGCGTACTTCACCACGCTGCTGTAGTACGGTGTATTAACAGTGAAAATTCAAGTAATTATAAATCATGTAAATAAATATAAAATAATAAAATATTTCGTTAGTAAGACTAATACTCGTAAACGGCAGAATTGATTTGAACAATTCTATTTTTGGTGTACTCAGGGTAGTTCAGGGTAAGTTTTAAAGTATAGAAAAAATGATTCTTGGAGTATCTTATGTGTGCCTTTATTAGATCAGCCAAACTATAATATATACCGAATTGCCTCCATAGCAAAAGCTATTCAATAAAACGAGCATTCAGCACAGGTGCCCTATAATTTATAATTTTCATTGATTTAATGTTATGTTATTTCAGAAGAACGTGTGATAGGTCAGCTAGTCTATACAAAAATATATTTGCTCCTAACACATCCCACAACCCACGCCACATTCAAGCAAAACCGATAAATTTTCATCAAAAAGGTCATTTGAGATCGTTCTAGAACGTTCGTCTGACACCGACCTATTAAATTTCAAACCCTTTAGGCCCTTTCCTCTATCTCGGCCACAGCAACCAAGAGTGCCCATAAAATTGGTATTTACCCAAATTAAACGTTGCTCGTAATTGATATGAATGGTTGTTTCTAGTTAACTACAATTGGGGGAGAAAGGCAACTAGTGCATAGGGCAAGTCGTCTTTGTGGCTGTGTCAGAATTGATTAAAGGTTTGATGATTATTAATTATTATTCCAACCCGAATGTCCCTTTAAATCTATTCGTACGTAATACTTGAAGCAAAGCGGTGAATAGCTTTTAAAAGAGGTTACATTCAAAATAATATTCAAAATATTTATTTCATCATAGGAACGTCGAGCTCAGTTAATGAAAGTCAAAATATTACAAAAAATGTAAGTCGAAATATGATTATTATGCAACACGATAACTACAAAATTATTTACTGATTTGAACCCCTTGATTAAGATCGGTTATAGAAACAAATCACGGCTTACGACCCCTGTGTCTTAGTTAGTAGTGACTCTGCGAGTGAGTGAGATGTCCCGGGTACGAATCCCGTACGAGGCAGATGAAAATTTGTTTTCGAATTAAAATAATTTTTGAGACGTATATTTGAATTATGAAATGTATCAAAGTAATAATAATGGTAAAATAAGATTTTAGTAGTTTTATGTAAGCTACCTAAAAGTTCAAAATTAGTAATAGCAACAAATTCTCCGATTTCGAAATAATTTGTACAAAACTAAAATAACTACTTATCAAAGTCATTTTAAATTTGTAAAACAATAGTATAATAATCACATATATTAAATAACTATACCTATCATTTATGTAAATCTAGTTTTAAAATTCTATGTGTATTTAATCACAAAAGAATAACCTCAATAAAACGGTGACAAATTCAATATTATAATATAATTCGGTTACGACTCAATTTAAATAACTCGATTTTTTATCTATTTCTCTTTGTAATAAAATGATCTAATGACATCATCCAACGGCACCCCATTGGTACGTTATACAATTTATAACAAATTGTATTTTTCAAATATCCAATTTAAGCTCGATGTCGATGTAATGAATGCGAAAAACATACATAACGACTATCATTTTCGTATCTCGCTGTTTCATTACAATCCTCGGGTGTTTGTTATGTTCTATAAAAGTCAGATAAAATTTTGGTTTTATACATTTATCTACGCTTAGACGCCATTGTTTCGTTTCAAAAATACGATACGTCGTTCCCAATTGACAATTACGCGTTTTTTTTCTGATTTTGATCAACATGTCGTTCGCTGTTCTCCGTATATAAACAGGTGATTTCATTTGGTCGTACGTTGGGGTAACACTAGAATATTTTATAGTAAATTAAACTTTTCATGTTTCGATTCTCAACTAGAGGCTAATATGAAATTGATTAATGTTATTATTAATCAAATCAAAACAAAATTATATGTCGTAATTAAATTTTGGTGAGTTAAATTGTCTTCATACAACATACTCGTAGATTACCTTCTACAGTCACGCTACGATTTTAGTAAAATAATCGTTCAACAAAAGAGCAAACGTTCTACCCGGCAAATGGTCTCCCTAACCAATGGGCATGCGTATATTTATACACGCGGACGCGTGTGTAGCCAATGTTCAAAAAAGAAACGCGCCACGTGAATATATTTAGGGGTTAAAGAATGAAATTGCTGATTTGTACTGCAAAATTAAAACTACTTTTTTCTTAGATGCAATTATTTAATTCAAAATATTTTCCCTCATTATCTATACATCGCTGCCATATAGTCAAAATTTAATTAATGTCTTCGCGATAGATCTCTGTGGTCTAGATACGACAAACTGCGTTTTTCGACAAAAACAATTGTCTGAGAAGAAAATATTTTTTCTTTCATGGAAAAAACTGGTAGTTCGTTGATGCTTCAACAGAGGTCTGGTGAGTACAGAGGAAGACGGTTTCTAGCTGTAACTTTAGAGCTACAATACGCGGAATTGCATTATCGTGGAGCAATAATGGTGACGATCGATTCACAAGTCGGGGCTGTTTTACTGCTAGATTGCATTACTACACTATCATTGTTTAAAGTTCGTCTTAGTAAACATCTGCTGTAATTGCTTAATCAGACCTGAGTAAGCTATTGTAAATAACACTATGAAGACACCACCAAACAGTAACCACTAGCTTTTATTGGTAAGCTTTGCTTTAGGGCACTGTTGCGGTATTGACTTGGGGTCAGCCATTGCATTTTTCGTTCTCGGTTATCCTAAGGAATCCACTTTTCGTTATATGTCACATTAAATGCAGTATTCCTTAATTTCTGTACCGATTCAATACGGCGACGCAAGGTTCAATTGCGTTTCTAAAGATCAGAAATTTGTAACAGAAGATCCTCTTAAGTATCATGTTAAGAACGTTTGATCTCGAAAATCTCGTACTCTCGTGAAGGTTTAACGTCATTTTAAGCAGCTATTACTATAAAACGAAAATTTCATATTTCAATCCCTATTATTTCAAATGAAATAATTTTCAGGAACCATTTCGATCTATTTTTGGCCCCTTCACAACTCTTAAACTATTTAATCTACATACATGAAAATTTTACATGTTTATTAAGCTTGTAAATAATTTTAATTTTCATTAATTTTACTTATGTTTTTTATAAATATGAGCAAACCACTCATATAGATCTCTATTCTTTTGTCGGTGAAGTGGAGAATAACGCATTATTCCATTCCAAGTTCCACTTGGCTCTCAATCCACATTTATGTTTTTGATAGCTTTACGTATTCGCATAATATCTTATGCCTAAAAATAGGTCTTTCTACTGATTGACCTGTTCTTAAAAAGACTTATTCACGGAATATTTTATGAAATCTTTTAGCCGATATTATGTATATAATATGTCTTTAAATTAATCCTGAAAGTCTTCATTGGAATAAGATATTTACAGAAAAAGCAGCTATGAGAATAAGGCATTTTGTGGACAAAAAAGTTTTACCTTGTAAGTTGTAAACTCAAACTCGAAGTTGGAAGAGAAAGATAGAGAGAGAGAGTGAGATAGAGAGAGGAAGATGGGAAATGTTACATTTTCTCGCAGTTGAAAAAGGTAAAAGCTGTATTACCAGGCAAGCACTCGACAAGATATTATCTTTTGCACCTGCATGATTGTTGTATCCTTAAGTCACAGTAAAAATCAAGATAATATCATAGGGAGGTATTTTATCTCAGTGTTAATACCTTAAGATGATTGGTATGAGAGCGCACGTACACGCTTTTGACATGACAAGAGACAACGTTTAAGTCACGTACGATATAATCAATAATATCTATCAGGACATCTTTAAAAAAAGATCAATGACTGTCATATTTTCTTTTTATGTATTATGCTCTTTTAAAGTAAGCATTTTGACACGCTATTATTAGCTCTAACATACATATGTATTAAAATCTAAGAATTTAAATTTCACCCACTTCTATTGTTTTACGATCTATAAGTTAGTGCTTGAAGGACCCCCTTCTGATGGTAAATGGCGATGTAGTCTTAGATGATATGGCGCTCTAACTTAGTGACAGCTTGACTTGAATACACGTACATTATAATCCGATGGAAAGCAAAAGCGAGTAGTTTGTACTGGCAGAATGCCCACGACGAAAGGATGCATAGAGACGCGAATTCAATATACGCTTCATAATCTTGAAGAGTATAGGGGTAATCGGAATCGGACGGTAGTAGGACTCTCTCTGTCTCCACGGCTGCCTTTTTAGGCACGGGCTGCACATTAGCAAGCAAATAAGCATGGATGTGGGTAGGTACTATCCTAGTCTTGAAAGAGAGGTGGAACAGACGTGTTAATACAATGACGGCAATTCCAACCGGTCCGCTGGTTTTCTACACATCTAGACACCGAATGGTTTTAAGAATCTCCTTGTTTGTGATGTGGACTTCTGGTATCGAAGTACTGCAGTAAGGCAGTATAGTTGATACGTTATTGTTAGTAAATTGACGTTAATTTACGGCATACAGACACGCGAACAAGTTGGAACAATTGGAGGGCAGTGTAAGGGTGAAATAGTATATTTATTATTAACATAATCCCTTGAAATAGATAGTCGTTACGTAATAAATTATAGAGGCTAGGTTTGATCTGGTATACCACTGTATACAAAGTAGATGCAGATACTTACATTGGCTACATCTAAAGAGCTGTTGATGTGTGTATTTTAATATCTATAGTAGTTGTGTATATGTATATGGGAATTATGAAACACACCACTATTTTCACAAGCATAATTATGTTATCTCTCTGCGACGGTATTATGGACTTATCAATTTGTAACTCCCATATACGAGTATGTTATGTCGGAAGATCCGTGTAAAATTGTGGAAGAGTTTCGTTACATTGTTTGGTGATGTACTGTTTATTTAAATTGATATTATTTAGCTTTATTGAAGTAATAATAATGTAATTATAATATAAATATTATTTTTCTGTATTATAAATGCGAAAATTTTTGGATGGATGGATGGATGTTTGTTACATATTTCTGAATACAGGGAAAGTTAATAATATTAACATCTGGCCTATTTAAAATACCGATTCTCGTGCATATCTGTTTGGCCTACTGGTTAGCTGGTAGACAATGTATTATGCATTAAGCTCGCCAATTGTACCGCAATATTTATATAGTGGTCAAAAAAGTTTAAATAAATTAAAAAAAAAAGTTTTAACTTTTACTACTTTACAAGGATTTAAGTCTTAGAAAAAAACATCTGATCGAAAACTCAAATGAGAGCCAAGGTCATCATTGCAACCCATAAGTTTCCCATAATGGGCTCGGGTCTCCACTTACGTATTGGTAGACTTCACACACCTTTGAGATCTTTATGTAGAACTCTCAGGAGTGCAGGTTTCCTCACGATGCTGTCCTTCACCGTAGCAAGTGATAATCAACTTCTTCGCG
>DWKC01001353.1:0-10241 GCA_018249195.1 Racta chiria
CAAACACGCATAAACAAATATATATAAAAAAGAATTAATGGACTCTCACCATGCTGAGTAACGCCATGATGCCCTTTTAATTCTAATTTAGTCTAGGAAGCACTGATCTTCTTATTAGTTTAGTAACGGGCTGCGAACACCGTACTAAAATAGCGAGTTTGTATGTAGTGCGCCACCGCGCGGAGTCAAAGGCGGACTGATCACTGTGCGATGAACTTTATCGAGCTGCGCAGGCGCCGGCCGCGGTGCACACAGGGCGGCGCATGCGCCTATTTAATCATACTGACGTTTGATCGACATTCCGTAAGGTTAAGTGGAACCATATTTTCGGATTATCGGTCACTCGACATGCTACCGGTTATAACTACTGCCATCTGTTTAACTTAATTACTTCAATAAATTGTCAGTTCTTAACCTAAACGTTGGGTGGGCTATTTACATCAAAACTATAACAAAGTATGAGGACGTTGCACTGTATAATTTCGGTTAAGTTAATAGAAAAGATAATGAGGCGGCTGGCGCTATCAACGTCATATTCCTAGCGTGTAGTTTGGACGACATACAATGAACGTAAAATGCCAATATAACTAGGTAGTATTACTATAGTATTTTGTTAATTAAGTATAAACACGTATAGAAGATGCACCATATTGGTGCGGCCTAGAATACCAACCCCAATCCCATGCTGGCAGACCAGGGTGTCGTATGAGGCGACAGAATTCAGCTGTTCGGAGGTACGGCTTCGCGCAAGGATGATTATCATTACGTGAAGCCCGTCTAAGGTAGTCAACCTCTTGCTTGAGTCGGCCGCCGAAAAATTCCTTGAGTTCCGGCTGGGGGCTTGAGAGAGTTCTCCCCGTCCTACACATTCTTATTCATTCACCCGCTTTGAAGCGATGTGGTTGGTGTACCTGGGGTCCATTAAAGTCGTTCTTTGTCTTCCGAGCGCCCGCGGGTCTATAGCTTCCTTCTTGTAAGGCAACGCGTTAGTGACACCCCAGTCTGGTGTTGCTAATATGCGGTGATCATTTACCATCAGGTGACCCGGCTAGTCGTTTGTGTTGATAGAGTAGTGATTTCAAATAACACGATGAAATGCTACTTCATTCAGTAAGTAGGTACATATTATATGCCAGTGACTGCCTGCGCTTTGCTTCGGTATAAATAATAAGGGCCGTGGATGGAATTCTTTCAATTGTAATATTTTTATTATTTGTGTATCGATTTCAATAAAGATGTGTTATCTCTAAGTGTCAATCCAAGCCCAATACATCAATGAAACCGCATTCAAAACGGATCAGTCGTTTCTGAGACAAAAAATCGAAAAATAGTTGTTTTAGGTTCTATTCCTTACTCCAAACTCCCTTTAAAAGTTTCAGCCATATATCTTCCAGGTACAGACAGCGATCAGTTACAGATTTATTATATGTATGATTTACTTTAATTTCCTAAACTCTTTCTCTCGTAACTATTTTTATTCGTGTACCTATTTTACGATAAGATTAAATTCTTTAATAAATAAAGCAACTCAACCTCCCAAAGGGGCCTGGAGCTAATCATTTCTAGATTCAGCATAGTGTACACTATATAGTACACATAGTGTAACATTCAGAATGACTCCACATGAATGAAACCTCTTATACCATAAGTATTCATACGCAAATTCAAAATGGGTAGCTTACATAAATCACAAGTTAGATAATTATAAGATTTTAATAAATTATTCTAATATATTAAACATTTACAGATAACACTATCAGTTGTAAAACCCAAAATAACCCCATATTCCACATGTACAAATGAAATATTTTCTCTTATTTACATACATTGATAAATATATAATTAAACTTTGATTTATATATATTCATATATTTTATGTTAGTAAACTTTAACATTTCGATGTACGATCCGCTTGTGTCGACTGACGCAGCCGGCCGTGCGGAACGTCTTCCCGCACTCGTCGCAGGCGAACGGTCTCTCGTCCGTGTGTATTCTATTATGAACCCGAAGAATATCCAATGTATTAAATCTCTTCCCGCATGTATCACAACTATATTTTCTTTCATTAGCGTGATAAACAAAATGTTTCCTATACTGAGCTAGTACGTGGAAGGTCTTGCCGCAGACTTCGCAAGTCTTCTTCGGTGTGGGGTCGTGGACCGCTTTATGTATGAGCAAGCCACTCCGGAACTTGAACTTCTTGTCGCAGATGGTACAAGCGTGCTCTTTCCGGTCCGAGTGGGTGTCGAGGTGGCTCATCAGGTTCTTGGTGTATTTCCCGCATACTTCGCACACCTTCCAGTAGTGATACTTCAGTCTGTATACCTGGAAAGGAGGATAGTTTTCATTGTCTATGGCTCTATAGTTTGCTTTTTCGTAATCGGCAACATTTAAATATGAAAGTGCTAAATGCAAAAATATCGTATCCTTTATTTTCCTATTGTGTGTCTAAATTTATATATTATGTTTTATCACTTTTTTTAACAAAATTAATGATTACGTCATTAGACAGCAGAATGACATTATACTGACGACTTACACTCATATTGTTATTAAAACAGACAAAGTCAACATCAATGTCAAATGTGAGTTTTTGTTGTCAGAACAAAAGCATAAACGCTGTTATTTTGTAAATGTCATTTCATGTGGCATTTACGCTTAGAATGAAAGAAAGTTGAAAAATATGAATGAAAAAATTGTAATTTAGAAATAACACCTTTTCATTGACAAGAACATATGCTTCAATTATAAATTACAATGCTGTCATTTACAAAGTCAGTCAAAAATGTAGACCACGTCACTTACCTTTTTCTGTCTGGCTGTCTTCTGTTTCCGGTCAGGGGCTTTTTTTTCCGGCATCGGTTCCGGCTCACTGGGGGGGTCTTCAAAATGCCCGTCGCCGGTATCGAACTCCGCTAGTCCATTATTATGCGTGGTCAATGCACCGCTCGCCTCTTCGGAAAATACTTCTAATTTTATTTTCTCTACAACTTCTTCTCTTCTCTCTTCTTTTCTCCCTTCTCTCTTAAACCTTGCATCCGAGTCCAGACATTTTCTTCTAAATTTGTAGGCAAACTCCAAAGCCTGAGCGCACTCTAGACAGATTTGTGAAGGCAAGTTATCAGCTGTTTCCACCTGAAACAATATTCTCAATATAAGAAAAAGATACAATATTGCAAAAAGCTTACATGACGATTACAAATGATCGGGCGAGACAAGAAACTGCGGGCGTAAAAGAATCATGATCGCTTTTGTGCTTAGGAGCCAAAAGTACTGGTTGTTATTGTTAGACAGCACGCCTAAAGCCTTGGAGGCCTTCGGGCTGCGTAAAAACTTGGGTTGGCCACTAACCCATCCAAAAATCCACACTGGAGCAACAGTATGCTCTAGTACCGCACTGAGAGACCCGAGCTCATTATATTCCATTTACAGGTAGAAGCTAAGCCAATAACACGGTTACCTTCACACCACAAACAACTCTCAACTTCTCAGCCAAATCAACATCCTCCTCGTCTTTATTATTAAAAATTTTAACACAACCATTTTCATCGTAACAAGTTCTGCAATTATTCACTTCAAAACATTCAACTTTAGGTTTAACTTTCAGCTTCTGTTTAAGATCAGTGAGCTTCATGTCTTCCTCTATTTCGTCATCGTAGTCATCGTAATGTTCCTGTGTTGTCGGTTCTTGTTTCTGTATAGTTTTTGTCATACTATTGTCGTGTTGGTCTGTGTACGCTTTCATCGCTTCGTAGTATGGCCATTGCTCGTTAAGTATCCCTTTGTCAGCAAATTTTCGTTTCCACTGCAATCAGTATTATTGTTTTAAATATAATATAATACCAGGATGTCATGTATATGTGCCGCGGGTTCTAGTAAACCCCATCAATTACAATGTACATTGTAAGTCAAAAGGTTTATTGAAGACTCGATTAAACAATGCTTTATTTTCGAAAAAAGGGAAATGTTCAAATTACAGAGAGCAAATAATCTGGTTTCTAAATGTTTCTTAAACGTGTAAGTTATTAGATTATTGATTTTATTGAATGTAAGGTACCTATTGGTTTTAGTTATAATGTGTTACACTAGATATTATCATTCTAAAGACGATTACCCTGTACGTCTTCACCAAAAACGCCCACACTTCTGGCAACTCCAACAAGCTGTGATCCAATGGCAACCCCATTTTTCTTAATCGTTTCTCTACTTCTCTGGAAGAAGTAATTCCTATCAAACTACTGCCTTAATAAACATTCAATTTATGAATTTGTGAAGTCATACATACCGCCATCCATATGTCTGGTCCTTCAAATTACAAATGAATAGATTTTCATGGTCGCCCCGTATATTTATTAAATTAGAGATCCACTCTTTTTCCCCTGGTCAAAGTAAATAAGAATCAGTGAAATATTTAATTAGACATTTTAAAATACTGTTTCTGTTATAGTATTAATTACTCAGAGGGCATATAATTATTTTTTTATTTTACCATCGCGTACATTATAAATCAAGTATTGTTTAGATAACCAAAATTGTTTTATACATGGTGGCAGCGGTGGGATCTAAACCAGAGGAATTAACCAGAGACTGTTATAACTATATTATCAATTCTAATTATAAATATGGTACCGAGTCATAAAAAGTCACTTTATTGGACGTTTTAAAGCCAATGTACAAAAAAAAATAGCGGCAACTTTAAACAAATTATTTATAAAATAAGTAAAATGATATTATTTTTTAGAAAACTTACAGCCTATGGTAGGGTCCAGGCTAAGGTTGCCCTCACCTAGGTACGCCTCAAACAATTTATGGTACACCCACAGTTTGTTATTTGTTGCCTTTGCCTTTTGGTATTCCTGTAAAAGAAAATTAATGAGGCAATTACGGTTTCTGTCTGTCCCATGAACGTCTCTATAATAAAAAAATATTTAATTTCGACTTTGACCACGAGTCTAAAATGGTTAAGCCTATAATATATACACGACATTAATGTCATTTTTTATATGACACAAAATACGATACGAAAACATTTATTAATTTAGTACGTCAGGACGAGTCCTTACGTTGATGTTAGTATTCATTATTGCATTGCTTGGTATTGTATCTAAAATATCGTTTTAGGACCAACAAGGCTCAATACATTTTACGAATTTTGTGAATGACTCAAGCGTAATTGTTTCAAAATATCCTATTGCAGTAACTCACACTAAATGTCGAGGCCCATTTCCGACAGATATCTCTTCCAGTTAGGGAGCTAGGGAAACCGTATTCTTCATGCATGATGGCCAGTAGGTCACTGTAAACATGAAACTTTTGATACATTCTATACACACAATAAAAAAGCCTTATGATATATAAATTTAATCATATTTTGATTTTTTAAAATACTGTTATTATTATTGTTAATTAATACATTTATTTAATTTAACCTTATTGAGAATATCAGGGCCATACCGCCGTCACTTAAGGTTACACAGTATAATTAAGGCGCTATACCGTATAGCTAATAAACCTACTACTGCGGTAAGTGATGTTAGTAAGTGGTAAGGCCCCAGTTTTTTGAATAAAATCATTAATAGTCTGATCACTTTTGATTACATGTACATTTCGTTATTTCTTTATGCTCTAAAATAAAGAATAACAATACAGTGAATGTACAAGCAGTACTGCTTATCTCGTACGAAATTCCTTCCAGCAGACCTGCAACTGTAGAGGAGAGAGAAAGATAGATTTTATTAAATTGAGATGCCTAGATCTGTTAATATTAAAAAAAACTTTTTGTATACAAAAATACAAGGCAATCTATTAGGGTGATAAATATAACGCGAAACATGATACAAGATTAGAAAAACTCACTTCCATGCCCATTTGCGCTCCCTGAACAACCAGTCGTTCTGTAATCGGATTTGTATGAATGACTCCGTTATGTCTTTCGACCCTGCAAGTGAATCGTGTCATTCTCATAATCATTGCAACATATTGTACCTAACTAGACAGTAGTATTAACTGAGCATCTATTTATAATATTTACAAGTACCCTACTATTATTAAAGCACCTTCAAATAAAAAAGACATGTAAAACTTCAGTTGGCACCTATGGGAACTTAACAGTTTACGACAACCCTGTAGCCCAATTGGTAGTACGAAGCGAGGGGTCCCGAATTCCGTTCCCTCCCGAGGTCGAAACTTATTTGACACACAAACATGTGTTTTAATTGTTAATGTTATACGTGTCACCCCATGCCACTCACGACATAGATCCTAGTGCGTAAAGTGCGTAAATGTTTATTTAAAAAATATAATACAAAAAAATGTTTTGCAATTAATAGAGCTGAGTCAATTATAACATAATCAGCAAGACCCCATATTATATTTGATAAAGAGAACTGTATCAGCTATTCATAGAATCTGAAAAGTACGTGGAATTCAAACAAAACTCCTAATCATAATGTCAACATGAGGTCAGTGGCTGGCGGTCTCAGCTCGGCAAAATTACAATGTATCTCCAGAGTACATAAATATATATATTTCGACTATACTGATATACAAGTATGCAAAGATTATCACTGAATTTCAATCGAAGCGGAGACTAACTGACAATGAAGTCTAGCAAAAGTTTTAGGCGGTGTGAGATGGGGAAGGATCCAGCCTACGCCTCAGGGGGGATTACGAATAGGTTTTGGGAGCTTGGGGAGGAATTTTAAGATAGGCTGTTTTTTGTGCTATTGCTGGTAAATGTCAAATTTCAAATAGACATAATAATTTTCGACTATCAATAAGTTTACAATATTAATATAAGTAAGTATATATAAATATTAATAAATATAATATTAATGGTTTATCAATAGGTTTTGGTCTAGGAATCGGTCACGTCACTGGATGTTGCGGAGATATTTCTTCGGTTTTTACCACTTTTCTCTATAGTAGAGATTTTACAGAAATAATTTAATTTATTAAAAAAAATATATATTACTACTGGACCTACACCCAGCCCAGGTAAAGTCATAACTCTCCCTTAGAACCGCACATGATGCGATGCCTGTAACTAGCGCATGTCTAATGTGGTCATTTTCTATACTTAGTCTTAGTCTAGTCTTAGTCTTAGGCCACTTGGGTCAAAAGCTATAATGAGTGTATCAGTTTCTTAGACGACAAAAAAAATGGCGATAATGCAAAAAAAAAACACATTCCACCACACGGCTCCAAGGTCGGTAGCTGCAGTGGCCAACCCAATTACTTAAGTTTATGAATTACTTACAAACGACACAATCCTGCGGCTATGATCACTTCTTTCACTAACATTATTTCAATATTCCAGCACTAGAATCAGTGTGGATAGGTGCAAGACGGAACTCGGCGGACGATCCCGAAGGTTACCGATGGAGGAGCGGTGTGGGACTGAGACGGACATCTGGCGACATCCTGACGAGTGAGGCAGATGGATATATACCCCGAAGGTTCCCTGTTGTAAGTACTGGGTAGACCATATTTCTGATAAACTCTTGGGCCTGGAGCCTTGGCTTTAACTCTTGGTGGGGGTGTGGCAATGCTCGAAATAGTCATCACAACGGGTTGCACTAAAAATCAGCGGCTGTTGGTTTGCCACGGCAATTTTATTGAGTGCCTTCCTTTGTCGTGAACTACCCGGCGCTGATCTTGAGATCTTATATCTCAAACGAACGCAACGATGCCTCCTCTCCGTAATACGCTGTGGGCTCATCTCGCTGTTCGTTTGTTTATCACGACCATTCAGTCTCTCAACAGGATCTTCCGATTTTCGCTCGGCGGTCTCATTCTGTACCATAAATATTTCGCAGAATAGGAGAGAGATTCTCCTGGATCAGTTGGACTAGGACGCAGTGTTCGGATTCCTAGGGTGAGTAAAACTCGAGCGCGAGCTGTGCACCGTTCCGGTCTAAATCAGTGCAAATACTCACCAAAACAGTCATGTCTGGTGAGCATTTCTGTCAGTCACTAGGTGACGTAAACTTCTTCTCTCTCTATTACCTGATTTCATAATTGGGTAAGATCGCACCGATCGACCGATTGTGAATTACTCGTTTCTCTTATAATTACGTTCTAAATGCATGCCGATGTGCTCGCCGCCTGAGCACTCCGAGCTCACCTGTCAGATGTGCATTTCTGATGAATGGAGCGAATCCGGGCGAAGGCCCTCGAGTCCATTTCCGCCAATTTGTCTGAAAGTCGAAAATGTGCCAGGAGAGTAATCGCATCGTTGGAAATTGGGCAATAACCTCGTGCTCGTTTAGATCTACATCGCCGAACGCCCATGCCTCAGTGGCTGCCAGTACGAATCCGAGATATCTAAGATGACGATTCACCTCAACGTCAACGTCACAAACGCGAATCCCCGAACATTTACGTTCGTAACGTTCCATCTACTTATGAAGCTTATGGAGCACTGGCGCGTTTCTTTATAATGGTGCCTTAAAGTATTAAGGCACAGTTTGTTGATTTTAGCATCAACACAGGCCAGGCCAACCTTCGTAAGCCTTCTTGCGAGTGTGCAGTCCTATTGAATGGGTTCCCTCAGCCAATACCGGATGGTATTGCAAATCAGACGATGCTTATGCCAAAGAGGAGGCTGGCACGTAAAACAACATCCTATGCACTCGCATAGTAGAGCTTATAGGGCTTAGCACAAAACCCTGTGGAACCCCGCAACTGAACCCTGATGCAGTAAGCTATCCCAACCCATATACTGGATCCATCGGGAATCCACAGATGAAGCCTCCCTGATGACTTTCTAGAGCAGGGAGTTTAAGACACCACCCTGCCCTTCCTGACTACTTGCTCTGTAAGCACTCAGGCTTCTAGGATTCAGACTCAAGGCTCCCCGCTCTAGCTAATGCTATCACCAACAACTTTTATTGCAGTGGTTAAACCGAACTCACGTACCAGTACCAGAAGGTGGCGCGGACTGCGTGGCGCTGGAGCGAGTGTTGCATGACCGCCCGGTGCTGCTCGACCTGCCCTGCCAGCTGGAGAGACCGTTCGTCTGCGAGAAAGGTAATCCCTACTAATGTTGTAAATTCAAAAGTAGCTCTATCTGTCTGCCTGTCGATTGCGCTTTCACGCTAAAAGCACTAATCCAATTTTGAAGAAACTTGGTACAGAGAAAGAATAGAATTTAACAGAGAACAAAGTCTACCTTTTATTGCCCTAAAACACGGTTGGAACTGTTGAAATATTGGAAGAAGAGTTGAATGAAAGTTCGCCATTGTCGAAGATTAAAACCATAAAAAATTGTATTCAGGCGAAGTATATGTTTTGCGACAGAGGCACGAGTGGAAGTGACCATCCAGGAGCTGAGAGTGGTGAGGTGCAGGAGCGGTGTGTACCGTCTGTTCGACGGTCGGTTGGACTGGCCACAGGCCGCTGCCTACTGCCTCATGAAGAAGATGACGTACGTACTGTAATCGGCACGAGTCGCACAGATGAACAAAGGCTTGATGACTGACTGGCTTGTTGGTCTGATGGTTAGTAAACCTGACTGTTAAGCCGGAGCTCGTGGTCCACGATTCCCATCCAGGACAAACTTTTCTGTGATGAACAGATTGTATGATCACCACAGTACAAGCTGACGCTTAGTTTGGTGTCAGATGGCCGTGTGTGAGTTGGTGAGTACAATGTACAGCAAACGACAAGCGCTTGACCAACGTACAAGAAACATCACCCGACGCTCAAGCGACGGCGCAAGAGACGTGATTCGACCAACGAAGGATGTGCTCCCGAGTTGTGTCGGCTTTATACTCTCTTTAAGACCAGCCTCGCTTCATGAAGCGCTCATAGCGCGCCTTGGGATAGATGTGATCGGCTCTTAACAGCGGGCGGTCGGAAACTGGATGGATGCTAGTGACAAATTTTCATGAGTACTTCTGTGACCTGAAGGGCGCGCAAAGTTAGCAGGCAAAATTGTTATTGTCAGTAGGAGAAACCCATGCTCGGTTATGGGCCGCTAGTCAGTTGAAGTCAGCCTCGCCTTTCTTTTGCCCATAATCTTCTATTTCTTTCTTCTTTGCAACCTTTATCCGTCCCATTACTGAGCTCGGGTTTTCACTGACATTGTGAGGAACCTCTTATTACGTTACCTTAAAGTGTTATTTCGAAATGATTAAGCCTTTTCCACATCATCAATAAATTTAAAAAAAAGATTTAAGATTTAAAAGATTTTATTTCATCAAAAACTGAATAATACAAAAAGCTTATCGTAAACTGCT
>DWKC01001354.1:0-10236 GCA_018249195.1 Racta chiria
TTCTATGACATACTCTGTGCCCTGTGGTCTACAATATACTTAGTATCCCTAATTAGTTTGTGGTAGTATCCCTACTTAGTTTGTGGTTTAAAACGATATTTTTTTCGATTAGTTTCGATAAATTACAAAACGCTATAGAGTCATAATTTAAAGTGTATCTAAATTGATAAATAAAATATTTTGGGTACTCTAGAAGAAGAAGAAGGTGCATAAAAGTAAAGGACAGTTGTCAAGAAGTACTGCAAGGCAGAGCAGACCTAACCTCAACTTGCATACCGAAAATAAGACGAATATTCAATACCATATAAAGATATGGCTAAACCAGCTAATAAAAGCGGTAAAGGGAAAACAAACGAAGAAATCTTCGCAGGATTTCAAAATCTAAGAGCGGAGCAAAGGCAACTAGCGAACAAAATATCTGAACTGGAAATGGACCTCAACGAACACAAGTAAGGACCCCAACAACATTTTACGACATGACGGACACTACAATGATACTCGTGATTATGAATATTTGGTGTTACAGGATAGTGATAGAGACCCTGCAAGCAGTAGAGCCTGTGCGCAAGTGTTTCCGCATGGTGGGCGGAGTGCTGGTGGAGCGCACTGTGGCCGACGTCCTGCCCGAGCTGGAGACCAACCGCGAGCGACTGCCTAAAGCATTACAGGTAGCAGCATTTGTAATACACTCTAACATTGACCCAACTTTGAATATCGATGGATATGCCGACATAGCACCTCCAACTAAAAAGTAGCTAGGATAACCTATGATATTTTATTATATGATATTATTTTGTTTATTATATGTTGGGGCGGTGGTGAGAAGTCTGTGCACAAATAAAAAAGACATGACAATTATAAAAAATCTGTCTATATAAATTCCACGCGAACGGAGTCGCGGTCGGTCGTATTATTTTACTCCCGAGTCACACTCTATATCCGCTACAATGCTGCTGCGACTCCCAGTCATGCTGCGATTATGATATGCCCCTTGAGTGGAATTTTCATAAAGCAGATTACCACTTGTAATATGCATCACTTAGCTTAAATAGAGTATATATTATATAAATATAAATGTAATGACATCAAATCTGCTGTGTTGTACAGTAAGCCAATTAAATTTTTCAGTATTCATGTTCCAACTAAAAAAACCAATATTAAATCTGCATGATCAATATTCTACTTGCTTTACAGAGATATTAGGGCATATAAAATTTAGTATTTTCACTTTAAAAAGTTCTGACCCAAGGCCGCCACAAATACATGAATACTTTCACTCGGCATCTGCATGCGCTAGTGAAACTTCCCAGCCTCTAATATTTAATTGGTATCAGGCTCATAAAACTTGTCCAAAACCCTAATGAAGAATAATATCCGTAGGACTAATTTTAAGGTTTGTTGCTTCCACTGCACCCTTGCCCATTACATTTAATTCACTTTCGGAATCTAAATAACATTTAAAACTAAAACGCCATTGACTTTTGCCTTCTTATTTATACTGTTAAGCTTTGACAAAATCTACACCAAGTCAAAAGACCTGCATTTGAATTTTCTGAAACATCTTGGTGGCATTAGCTGCGGTTTACCAATGAAGTACAACATGTCCAACTATTCTTTTCGCCGCACCGCTCCTTCCGCCCCCTTTAATAATCTTACATTACAAAACAATGAATGAAGTCAAAACACTTTTCATAAAATACTGCTCAACACTGTTCTTTCGCAGTTTCTTCTCTAATATTATGGCACCTTTCCGAAACGGTAGTAGATTCTAAATATTTGACGTTCATAAGTGTATTGATAATACCCACATGAAAAAAGCGATTTTGTTTGATTGATTGATATTATATGAGTTATGTTATATGGTATTTCTGACATAGCTAGTTATAAATCTATTGTAATATATATAAAAGCTGATGATTGTTTTAACATTATATTGCATCGGAAATATCAGTAGCTAAGATTGTACAGCGAAAGGAATGATGTCTGCAAACCTTGGATTTGAGGTGTAAATGTTTTTGATGGGATACTTTATATATTGCTTGTCAAATTGAATATATTGAACGATTGTCAATAAGTGTGTGTATATTGTGTTCAGGCACTACACGAGCAGCTGTCGCGTAAGGGCACCGAGATCAACGAGTACATCGAGAAGCACGAGATCCGCGTGCAGCGCGCCGACCGCGCCGCGCCGCCCGCCGCCGACCAGCCCGCCAAGACCACCGTGCTCGTGCCCAGCGCCTGACCGGCCCGTGGACGGCAGTGATCAAACACTAGACTCTACTAATGTTGTGGTAAATCCATCTAATCAGATTGTCATGTGCATTTGAAGATGTTTACCTTTGCTTTTAAATATCAAAATGGCTAACCCCATACTTTAACGATTTTACCTGCTATGATCTACAAATGTGATAGGATAGACATACCTAACACATAAAAACTGTAAATATGGAAATTCCGAGATGTTAATAAAAAATTAAAGTAATTTATTTGATTTTATTTTATTTTATGCACAATGCCCATTAATCCATTATAAAAATATATTACAATAATAAAATTTGTTAGTAAGTAGATAGTACATAGTTAAATTACAAAAATATTATAACTTTTAACATATAGCTACAACATCGCCGACCAGTGTTCAATGACACCAGTGCCCATACTACACGGTGAGCTGGTAGGTCCCTACAACATTACTATATCACATTGCTATTTACACAGACAACAGGTCGTACAATATTATTATTTAATGAGATTTAAATAATTCTGCATGTTGTACTTAAATTATGCTTCAACTGATTAATTAAAATGTCATGTCCCGTTGAGTTCAGTGTTATCCCTGCACAAAATATGTATTTAGCGAATCGACAATAAACCAAATAAATAAAATAAATATTAGATGCACACCAAGAATAACAAATCTGCCATGTCAGATTTGATCATCATGATCATATGAGATTTAATCTGAAGCAAGATTAAACATTTGTATACACCTGTACACTGTGCTTGAGTGACGAGGACAGACCGTGCTCGGCAGGGAGTCGTTGATGGATTGATGACGAGCCGTAGACCTGTACTAAGTATATATTATTATCTCGTACAATAATACTAGCACTGTCGTGATATTTGCAAATTAATTAAATAGTTGTCTGTTAGTAATTTCAAGCGAAAAAAATATATCAGAAAAATAACAATAATCTTTCTAACACAGACTTCACTATGTTTACATATCGCGCATCATGATAAATGTATATATATATATATATATATATATATATATACCTATCATCATGTGATATTGACTTTATATTGTTCTGATTGAAGTCTTATCTTAGTGTATAACACATTTAGGCAAATAATGATTTACTTGATTTTTACCTATTAAGCTAGTGATGTCACTAATAATGCAAATATTCGAATTATTTAGCATCTGTAACAGCCAGCAGCTTGCCCTGGTGGCCAGCACCAGTCTTTGTTATGGTTGAAACTTTTAAAAGTACATTAAAAGGAACCAAATGAATTCCATCTTACAATAATGCGTTATTCAACAATCACACCGACAAACAATTTGTAGTGTGTTTGTAGGGTAACTCTTAATCCCTAAGAGATTAGATGCTTAAAATTTATATTTTTACAAAAAATAGTTATAAATGAATAGTCATCATATAAGAAAAACATTTTCGTAAACTGGCTCATTTTTTCAACCCTGAGCTGTAGAAGCTGGACCCTGGAAATTTTCCCAAAATCTGTTTGAGAAGGTACGTAAATCGTACTGGTGGGTAACAACAATAATAAAAACTAAAGTTAATTTTGTGGTTGTAATAAAAACGGATGCATGAGTGAGTAGTGGTTCGGCGAGATTTTAAAAGATTCGCTACATATAAATGGCCACACTTACAGCGCTACGGCAGTCGAGCGAACGTATGCCACGTCCACGCGAGGTACGAGCGGCGCAGCCTTTCAAAATTTAAGAATTTTTGGAATTTTTGAGAACAGTCATCAAGCCAGAGGGGGGAGGCGAAGGGAGGCGTTGTTAGAAGTACACGAGGTTGGTTGGCGCGTACGTCTCCTCCGGCCGCAGCGGGGACGTGTCGTGCGCGCGCAGCGGCGGCGGCGGCGGCGGCCAGTCGCTCTTGCCGCCGGACTTGCGCACCACGCGCAGCCCCGTGATGCTCATGCCGCGCTCCACCGACTTGCACATGTCGTAAAGCGCGAGCGCCGCCACCGCGCAGCCGGTCAGCGCCTCCATCTCCACGCCGGTGCGCGCTGTGGCTCGCGCCTCGCAATGCACGCGCACCAGCGGCTCGCGTGCACCGTCCGGCGGCAGCGACACGCGCACGCGTGCTGCGTCCAGCGGCAGCGGGTGGCACAACGGGATCAGCTCCGCCGTGCGCTTGGCGGCCATCGCGCCGGCCACCTGCGCAACCGTCAGTGCGTCGCCCTTCGGCAGCGCCGCCGAGCGCAGCAGACGAAGCAGCCGCGGCCCCACGCGCAGGAAGCACTCCGCCTCGGCCGCGCGCGCCGTCACAGCCTTGCCGCCGACGTCCACCATGCGCGCGCGCCCCTCCGCGTCCAGGTGCGAGAACGCCCCCGCCTCCTCCTCCGCCTCGGTCGCCGCCCGTGGCCGTCGGTTGCGCTGAGGGGGCTCCACGTCTTCCCCGGAGGGCGGGCGCGTGCAGTAGGCGCGAGCGGCGAGGGGAGCCCGGGCGGCGAGGCGGACGAGGGGCGTCCGCGCCGCGACGCGCGCTGTGAACGTTCCCACATCTAGAGACAGGCGGCGCGCGGATGCCGCCTAGCCCCCTATCAGAATCATCGGGCGGTTCTCCATGCGGGCGAGATTCTGCATGCCTACAACATACGACAGCCGGACGTCATGTTCCGCCGGGACCTCAATCGGTCGTCAACCGATACGATGAGGATGAATACCGAAGAATCCCGACGAACCATCACGGTTAGGCGGGGGACGGTCGACCGGCTCGTGCGCCGCCTCGGTCGCTTAGCTCCTACCCGACCTCTAAATATAGTTTTAGGTGTATCGAACAGGCATAGGTGTATGCAGCCGTCAGGCACTGTGATGTACGTGTGTGGTACGCGGTACGCACCTGCATGCTGGAGATGCTTGCGGCGCAGTGCGGCACGCACGAGCGCGCGCAGGTCGTCGTCGCTCGCGCCGGCGCGCAGCGCGTCTCGCAGCGACACCTCCGCCGTCCCGAACAGGCATACCTGCAAACGCGCGCGAAGTAACATTACTATCGATATAATAGGGAGTATGCGTAATATTTTACACATACACAAATACATTTATATCCATTGAAGAGAGAAGAAACATGCTTGAGAGAGAGAAAGAGGTTTGAAAATGTCCAAATCATTTTTTACATATTGTATAAATTTGAGTCGCTCAATCCACCATTTAGCGCCACCATTTAGCGCGTGACGTAGCGATCACATGACATCATTTGTTTAGTCAAAGCGTTTCAGATACTTCATAAATATTTTAAATTTTAATGGCTAATGGTCATGGAAGGAGCTAAAAAACCTTACGAGTATTGCATGGGACCGAAGCAAAAACACTATTTCAAATAGACCCGATAAAGTGTGTGTGTATTCCAAGCGATGCGAATGTATCAAAACGAGCAACAAAGTTAAGTGCCTACTCAAAGAAAATTGTTCATGTAAATTTGAATATCGATTTATAGTACAACTTTAATCGCTACAAATTCATTTAATATATTATACAAAAAGTAAATAAACTAATCATACTTGAGTGAACTTCACGGAATACAAAGTATACGATACGGCAGGTGTGTCGAGTATAATGGGATCCGGGCTAGCCAAGTTAACACAATTAAATGATTAATGAATACCACTAAGAATCCTCGGTGCTTGTTGGTCCTTAGTTTTACCATTTAAATAGTGTAATACACTTGCTATTTCACTTTCAACGAAACGCAGCTACGGAAGCGAAACGTGATGAGAGTCTCTGTGATCCACGTTAACGTGCTGTGTCCAATTTTATGATTAAATGTCATAATATCGTATCAGTAACTATCATCTACCAATCTATCAACCTACACAAGTACTTTCTATTGTTATCGAGATGCGCAGGAGTCGGAAAGGTCACGGAGGTACCTTGCTTGTGCTATAGTGATCAGACAAATGATAAACATCTAGCGCCGTACTGGGGCGGCCCAGAGTACCGGCGACCAACCCCAACCCCACTCTGGATGTCAACTGCTCGGTGGTAGGGCGAGGGTAAGGATGTTTTTGTTAATCCCGTTGCTTGATCAGCTCCAACACTTGGGTTGGCCACTGATCCCTTCCCCAACCCGCAATGGAGGATCCTGGTGGAGTATGCTCTAGGCCTCCTCGGTATGCGGAGAGACCCGCGCTCAGTAGCTGTACGAGGCAATTCGTACATATTGCTGCGTCGGCACAATAGCAGCCGCGCGATTAGTTTATTAGCATATATTTAAATAATTTTCAGTGGTACATTAGACACGGTCCGCATAGAACGGTCGTAACAAGACGATCGCTCGTGCTCACTCAATTATCAATCATTATCAATCATCAATCAACCAAGTGCTTAATTATAACTCTTTTATAGCATAATATAGTATCATTTAAATATCCTACAATCTATCAGTAAATAATTCAACTATCATAATATTATCACTACAAGGAGTGTAGTTGTCAAGCAAGGACGCTACAAATCTCCTTTCCGAAATATAACGTTTGTTTTTATTTCCTCACGGTCAGCATTTCCATCCTTCTGCGGCCCAGCGCAGAGACTCACAGGACTAAAGGTGTTAACACTTTTCCCTACATTGCTTGCCATTACCAAAATTTATAATTACACAATTTCGCAAGACTTGAACTATAGTAATTAGCGTATTTTACAAAGGTTTCATTACATTTCGTATGCGCCCTTATTCAAATTGCAGCTTTATTACGGTTCCAAAGTAACTAGAACCGTGACGTAACATTTGAGCCCCAACTTTCTGAATAAACAAACCCTAAATCTCATTAGAACAATGCCTCCCACAAGTTGAGCCGCTGGGAATGTCGTACGTCTGGTTGTAATAAATTACTTATGAGGACCTCACCTCTATGTTCTTGGGCTTAAATTAACCGTTACATGCTTATTATTCTAATTTGGTAAATGTGTGGATGTGGCAAGTATGTTAAAATGTTTATTATTTGAAAGTATTTGAATTAAACATTTTAAGCACAAGAACGAAGCTATGGAAGCGTTCATAGCTCGGCGATTTGCGTCGATCCTAAGTGTTCAACGAAGTTAAGCTACAGCGGGCGCGGTCGGTAAGAGGATGGGTGACCGTTAATGGCAAAACAGCATGAACGCTTTGGTGTTTCGGAGGGCACGTAAAGCTGTCGGTCTCGATTGTTGTCACTACATAGCAATCGTTATGCCATATAAAAATCTGACACTCTATAATACAATAATTATAGTAATAGATACTGCAGTGGGTACGTCTAGCACACTCACGCGCAACCCCGAAACCTAAAAAGGAAAGTGGAAAGCTTGTATAAAGTTCCCTTTTGGAAGTTCAATATTTCAGCGCACAAAAACGCGAGAACAAGCTTATTAAAAAATAAATCTTAGTAAAAAAGGGGAGTTGTTTCTATTTAAGAAAAGTATCATTCAATTTACGGTATTCAATTTAGAGACGTCGGGATCTAGTATCTAGCTGCGTCACGCGTCACGCGTGCGACATTACTCAGCCTACGACCATGCTCTAGCCAATAACGAAGGTAAAGGAAAATGTGACTTGTAGGCGAGACACTAGAGTCGTAATAAAAGTTCTCTCTGTGTAAAGGCGTTAACTCGAAACTCCTGAACGAATTTTCATGGTGTTTTTATCAATATACATCCTACTTGATATTATAAATGTGGATGTAAGTTTGTTTGTTACGCTTTCACGCAAAATTACTTGAGCGGTCATTATGAAAATTTGTACACATACTTTTGAACGTATTAGAAGTAACATAGGATACTTTTTAGTAAAAAAAAAATTGTAAGATAAAAACACTTGAGAATTATATTAAATTCAAACGTGGACAAAGTCGCGGGCACAGCTAGTATATATAATATATTTATTCGCAAGATGATAATGATAATTTGTTATGTGTAAATTGGTTTAAATATGAATGAGAAAAAAGTTAAGTCGAACCCGTGTGAAGACGTTAGTTTATACTAACTAACCTTGTTTCGCTTCAATAAAACGTAGACGAGAGTATTTAGATTTTTCGTAATAGACAATCAAAGGCCAAAGCACTATTACAATCCACATTACAATGTCGCGTAAGAACCCCACAAGAAGTGTTCATAAAGTTTATAAATGTTCCCAAGTCGTTATGAAGAGCTAGTTCAGCACGTGGCCAGTTCATCAATCATAAACAACCCTATTACTGTCTAGAGTCTGCGTTCGGGCCTGCTGTCGGAATATGAATGATTAGGGCAATAGTGCAGTCGTAGCGAGTTCGAGTTGGTTTTCTCTTATCGTCAGGAAAATGGCGCTTTCTTTGTACGTAAGCCAAGCTGCTAAGCCGAAGAGTCGTGGGATCGATTCCCATCAAGGACAAACTTTTCTGTGATGAACAGTCTGGGTGTAAAAAAAATATCTATTTAAGTATGTATTTAAGAATATATATGTAAGTTTAACAGTTGTGTGATCACCATAGTACAAGCTAACGCTTAGTTTGAGATTTGGTGGCGTGTGTGAGTTGTCCAAAGATGTTTATTTATTTATATTATGATGATTCATTAATTAATCTTATGATTTTCTTTGTATGTATTTAAATTGGCCCGTTGTTATCAGTAATGTCTCCGCGCGTGTGGGGATTTCCTTCTTGGCCGCCACCGCGTTTGTGACATAGGATAGTGTTGCTAATGTCCATCGGGGGTGTTGAGTTACCATCAGATCCGTTTGGTCGTTTGCCATCAAAAAAAGCCCAGGTATCCTTTACCTATGAGGTATCTATTTTTCATATTTTTTTGTTATCTACATTTAACCATCCCGTCATTTAGCTGTCCCGTCACGCGCGTCACATTACTCAAAGCCGGCTCGTAACGCTCACATGGCGCGGGCTTAATGCAACCGTTTTGTAAGGAAAACCCGATGGAATATTTATCGTGGGCTTCCTTTTGTGCTGTACCTTCGGCAGCCTCGTTTTGGGTAGCGTTATCTCTGCCTGGGTTTTTATTTGGCCTAGAAAATTTGAGTCGGTCGCTGGGTCGGATAAAACGCTGTTATGTCGTCTATTTTTAAAATGCATCGAGGTGTTAGTGTAATTATTAAAGTTCTAATGTAACTGTTTTGTAAATCTATACATATAATATAACTGTAAATTGGGTCAATTCTGTATATGAAAAATATACTTAAAAAATATTTCGAGGGATCTTCATACTCCAGATATTCATTTTAACATACCTTTAGTACTACTACGACACTGACCTTTAGAACTACTAATGACATTGCAATACTTTTCCTGTTAGTATTTCAGTATCTTTTATAGAAAACATGCGATCGACGTAGAAAACTTCGACGCTGTGATTTAGGCTTCTCTGACGTCACCGTGTGACGTGTGCGATGTCGACACAGGTTTAAGATTTTAATCTTTAACCTTCCGAAGTCAAGTATATTCAAATTAATTAATTAATTTTTGTTCTTAAATACGAGTACATGAGTCTGCCAATCCACTCAGACAGCGTTGGGGACTAATTCCATAACAGCTCTCAATCTGAGATACAGAAATATTATCTTAGTGAGTATGGTTGTAATGTTTTTTTTAACATGTTATGTTGTAGTATTGTACTAGATGTAGTCGTTATTGTGTGATTTATAGTTGTAGCAATGACGTTGTAGAGTTTAACAGTTCACTCTGTAGAATGTATTTACCAGTTTTTTTCTTAAATTTAATAGTGATATGCTTTTATAGTTTCTAAATGTAAATCTGGCCAAGTTGTCCCACGCCACGCGCAATCTAGGGGTCCGTAGTTAACGTTATAACTCGTTACCCGTCGACTCGTTACCCTCGTTACCCGTAGACTCGTTACCCGTCTATAATAATTTTCCTTCTAAATTAATTAAATAAATATCCTTTCCGAATCCCGCGCATTATGATTGTTACTATTATGATTTTTATCAGATTTCTAGAACCAACCGTCGAGTTTGTAGAGGGGCGTATACCCCTCTACTATGTACTCGTATACATGAACCT
>DWKC01001355.1:0-10236 GCA_018249195.1 Racta chiria
ACACTACTCAATTCAAATAATTTATTTCATGTAGGTATTTTCAATACACATAGGACCGTTAGTAATTTCGAATCTACTACCATAGACTCTCTCCCCTAACCTCCTCCCTAATCTCCCCTAACCTAACCTTTGACCCATAGACTAGACTTATACTATCAATTCGCACCGCTTTGCGCCTTTAGGTCTTCTCAGTTACCACAAATCTATAACAAGACTTACTACTACTTATAATATCACTTTTGGTAGTAAAATCTTCACGCGTAGGTACGCGTCACTTGATGTTGACGTAATGTCGGGTGTATAATACATTTTTCTTACCAAATAAAACCTTTAAATCGCCACTGTCTGGCGTCTTCTGCAGTAGTACATATTTGCGACTGATTGTATGTCAACCCTTCAGACTTGAAGTAAGTCTAGCCAGGGTGCAGCTGCAATCGGCGTCAATTGAATAAACCGATTCATGACCGAATTCCCTTGTCGAGTTCGTGACCTCTGACACCCATAGAATGCAGTAGCGTATAGAAATGACTTGATGTGTTGTTTAAGTAATTCTTTCATATCTTTGCTAGAATTTGTAGTGAGGTAGTAATATACATTAAGTGACTGGTAATCACGAAAGAGATATCGTTGACCTACAATATCCAAGCCTATTTATTTAATAAAACAAATTGATATTGTTTATTGTTAAAGATGTGGTACCATTGATAACTATAATGAATAAATGTTATGAATTTGAGACCTATGCAGCTTGCAGCATAGCTTGGAGTATCAATCTGCCACCGATCTGAAAGAAATGAGTATTTTATTTAAGTAAAACTTTTTTCCGACGCCTTCATTTTTTATTGGTTTATCAGACGCATGTGCATTATTTTAGTTACACAAGTTCACTACAGATGGCAGTAGTGATACTAAACTTTTTAACTTTAGCTCTACTACGTTTTTGAATTCCCATATTTTTTAACTCTCATCAATGTAAATTTTATATTACATTTAAATAGCACAAATCGAAAAAAAATACGAAATTTTTGTTTAGACAAACGGCTATAAGTTGAAAAACGTTTCACGTTACTTCTCAGTTTTATGAAACCACACATAAGCTTGTCTTTAACCTATATGATCAAACAAGTTAAGCAACACAGGGTGCGGTCGGTAGGAGGATGGGCTAGTAGTGGCAATTATTCAAGAGCGCTTCCGTGCTTTGGAAGGCACGTAAAGCCGTCTGAACCGGTTGTAATCGTCAAATGGCAGCCGTTAAGCGATGCTCTATGCGACTTGGAGCATTGTGACGGAGTTATGCCTTCAGGCTCCTCGGTTATGAAGAGAAACCCGTGTTCAACAGTGTAGACCATTAATGGGTTGAAGCCATTAATAAATTATATTATTTCTATTATCTACTTTCTTCAGAAGACAGTCAGGCTTCTGTGTGGTTAATTAAACAACCTACGATGAACTCTAGGAAATTATTCAGTAAATGAAGACAACTGTTCTTATACGAAGTACTCTTTGAGTTATTTAATTACTTAATTTTATTGTTCTTGTTTAGCTACAAATATTTATCGTGAATTGTCATTTCTACTCCTATATTTGTTCTACACATCTGTCGCCCTATTCACCGCCGCGTTGATTTGCTGTGATTGTATGCGGAATTTTTTCGCGCGAACAATCACACTTGATTTTGACGTGTACACTTCGGCTGTATAATACAAATGTCAGAGAAAAAAAACAAGACTAAAAATTACTTGGGTATAGTAGATATTTTTAGAACTTCGGTAGGTAACAGTTGGACGAATATCAATAAGGTAATACGCGTTGCTTACCAAGAAAGAAGCGGGAGAGAGGATTAGAGGTTCCAAAAATTCTGGACTTCATAAAAACCATTTATTTATGTAACTTTATTTTTATTGCTATCACACTAAAAAGAAAATCACAAGATAACACAAGTAAGGGAAACTAAACAATGGGCGGCCTTATCGCTTTTAAGCGATTTCTTGCAGACAACCCAGTGAAGAAGAGAATACAGCATGAGAGGTAAATGGGTACAGACTTACATAAATGTAATACAGAACTCAGATTGCAACAAAAGTAAAAAGTCAGTTCGCTCATGAAAGTAAAAGTTATTTATAGTCTAATAGCTGCTTTACTTTGATCCTAATGTAGATATGAAGTGTGATAGTGTGAGTGGATAGAGTTGTCGTAGAATCTAGATGTTTCATTGAGATCTTCCGATTCATCTAGATGTATTTCGAAGCTAAGCGATGTTGATTTACTGTCCTACTTTTCTAAGGCTTCACTTTATATACCATTACTTTGTATCCTTCATACCCTTTTGAAGCGGTCTATGTGACAACGCGCATTATATAATGTACGTACACTTTTTCGACACGCTTCCTGCTCATTGGAATGCAATATCAAGGTAAGTTAGTGACTGGGGCACGTCAGGCTTCACAATTAGGGTTGACAGTTATTTACAGTACATTATAATACAATTTTTTATCAATAAAATGATGAACTGCTGGTCACATAGGTACCTCCCTATTTTTAAGTATAGAGTTGGTATACCTAAACATCTCTAAAATTAATAAAGTCTTTTTCAAATTTAAAAAGCTTTTTCACATTCATAAGTCTGATTCGTAGGTACTCTATTAAATTGAATATCTTATCAGTAGATTCGCAACGGTGTCGAATAAATGTATAATGTTGACGGTATTTAAAATACTGAACGTTTAACGAAGTTAATATTTTGTATATCTACTGGTGCTATAGTTTTTGACTAAACATGTACAACACGTATTTAAAATATTAAATTAAAAACAGAAGAGGAGGTACTCAGGTGGTATAAAATAAATACATTACAGGTAGTAATGACTACGACGAGAACTTAACTAAAATAAATATTATTAATACTAATGACAAGTTAATTTAAACTATTTCTAGCGGTTGACCTAAATGACGCTTAGAACATTTTAGGTTTTCCGTTGCCCCTATACCAAATACACATATTTGATCAGAGGTAACAGAATATTGTACTAATCTAGGTACGTGTATAATTAAATACTACATTTTGTGTTCATTGATAGCTAACAATCTATTTTCATTCATGATTTGATTTACTTCCAAATATTGGATAACAAATCTGTGACAACATAATCACGGAAAGCAACTTTTGTTTTGGCTATGGAATAAAATGACCAAAATAGGATCATTCACATAGAATCTTCACATAAAATACTTCTCATGATTTCAACATCGACAAAACACAAACCTCTAAATAAATAATAAAGATGTCCAAATCACATCTTAAAGATTGAGCACTCAGATAACACGCGAAATATAATCAAATTGGCATGGTCTACATATCTCAGTCTCACATCACACTAATATGTACAAATTTAAATACTTTAAATAAAGGCATTGTTACGAGTAAAATCTACTTTTTGAGATGACATGAGGTCCTGATGAAGGATGCGGTCGAGCTATCGTCGCAATAGCAGCAGTTTTCTTTTTCAAAGAAGTAATTGGACGTAATTTAAAGAACAACACGGCCGACACTGCGCACGAACAAACTAATGTGGCAAGAAGGGCTCCAAGTGTAGCTGCAAATCCTGGTGTTGTCATACACACGAGGCCTGGTGAGGGAACAACCCTAGGAGCAGCTGTCTCTTCAGACGAATCTAAATTCAAATCACCAGCAGACACTACTCTAATTACTCTGTTTACTCCAACTTCTTTTTCAGGAGATGTTGCGCGTCGTTGCCTTCTTACTCTACGTTCATCTCTTCTAACCTCAGCTCCGACCGGATAAGAATCAATTTGAGGTGGTCCATATTCCGCGTGTGGAGCAATAACGTTATGACTTCCATCTGAACATTGCTCGGGGCAACGATATCTACAAATTTGGATTGTACACTGGAAGTGAACCTCCATCGAATCAGGGAATTTAAAGGCCTGGAAATGTGCATAGGAAAGAACAGAAGCACTAGCTCCAAAGTTTTTGATCTTCGTAAACCTTGACATTAATTTTGGTCTGGTTACACAGCCTCGCCTATCGACTAATTGTATAGGAGCGCGTTGACCATCGTGTGCTACACAGTCACGTACTAGCATATCGAATTTCGCATCGTCATCCTTGATAGCTAGCACCATTGTCATAGTTTGACCTATCTTAACCAGCCCTGATACTTCCGACGCCCAAGGTCCCTTTCCAACTTGAATTTGCATCCAGCAACCGACGTTATCCCCAGCGAAGTCAGCCCTTACTACATCCAACATATCAACGGGGAACGGCCTAAATGTAACTGCCTTCTCGTACTGGTCATGCCATGTGCATCGTAACTTCCGAGCCTGGTCCCAAACTTCTTGAACTTGTGGATCGTATTGTATAACTATAACATTTTCGAAATATGTTCCTGCAGCTGCAACATCCCCCCTGTATCTTGGATCACCACTGCCTGCAGTACCACAAGCATGAGCGCCGATTTCGAAAGAAGCAGAAGTTCTGCCCAAGTTTGGTGGGAGGTGAACACATTGGTGATTTGAGTAGTGTCCTTTCGAAAATACAATGCCGAAGAATGGTTTGTCGAAGCTTAAAAATACTCTCATTGCATTTTTCTCACACTTTACATCAAGGGAGACAATTTTAGGCATATCTGGAGCAGGTGCTGGCCAAACATCTCCGGCACCACTGAAGACTTTCTCACTGGCGGAAGTTTGAGCATCGGAAGTTTGTGCGGGTGGCGGTGGTGGTCCTCTGAAGCTTGGTCCTATATCATTCTTGTGATGACTGACTGGCGGCCCAAGAGCGAATGGTTTCGTATGAATGGGATGGTGGTTAGGAATCCTCGGCATACCTGAAAAATATTCATTTTATCATAATTTTCATCATCATATATCATAGATATTTTATTATTTGTAATAAGAATTACGGAAGTATAGACGGAATAAACAATCGCTAATTAACAAATACTTCATAGTATGAAGCTTTCACCTAAGACTAATAGGGTAAGTCAGGGAAAAATAACATATAAATATAAAAAATTCTACTAATACCAATAAAGTAATATGCCATCAAATTACAATGCCAATATTGTACAAGAACTAAGGAAATCTCAATAATATTTAAAATGCAATTAAATCTAGACCATGAATACAAATTATGACAATAGGTACCTAAAGGATGGTGTGGCTGATGATGTGGTGGATTCTGTCTCCTGTTATGTTGTGGCGGGACTGGTGGTGGAGGTCCATTGTAAGCGTGGCTGGGTGTTTCCCTTTCCGAAGACTCCATGGCTAGCTGGTCTGTTGAAGGTTCTACTGCGCTGTTGCTATCTGAACTCGGTCCACCGCTGCCTCCCCCACCTTCATTTGATGTCTGGTCGCTTAAGGTTCCACTCTGAAATGCAATAAAATCAAAATTAATTCGAGGTGAATTTAGAGCGTTGTTGCTAACAATAATTGCATGTAATTTTCTTGATACTTCTTGAACCTTCGATCACTATTCAAAGTAGTAGATACACAATCGTAGTCCAAAAAGCGTAACAACCAAATAAGCGCCAAACATTTGGACGCGTTCATTATGTAGTCGCGTTTGGCAGTTCCATCAATGTAAGCAACTGTGTATCTAGTACTAGTAGTGTAGTAGTTTTGATCGAAGTACCAGAAAAATAGTCGTAATCAAAGGCATGTGCATGAAAATAGCCATCTTTACTCTTATCCCACGAGTAAATCAAACAATACGACGCTTTTGAATGCCGGCACTCATTAAACCTCGTGTCTTGTTCTGACATGAAAATTACTTGGGTTTGTAGCACCGACAGCTTTCACTAGTGCATGTGGGCAATATTTTAAGTGTTATTTAATTACGACAAACCGACTGTTTTTAACACAAGCCATTAACCAAACAACCATGTCCACTTTCCGACTCAAAATCAAACCAAACTAAATATTGGGTCGCTGACTAGACGAGTCTTAAGTATCTGATTTTCATATAATTCGAATAGAATTTGGATGTGAAAGTTGTTCGATTCTGGTTTTTATTTGATTTAAATTTTAGTTATTTTGAGCGTTCTGGTTTCTGAACTTTAAAAAAAACTGGTTTCATGTACGCTTACAAGCTTACACTTCATCGTTAAAATACTTTTTGGTCTGAACTCCTTAATTAACACTCGTCAACTTAACGTTACAATTTCACTCGAATTACCATTACCATTAATGGCCTCTCGAAATCGATTCCTACCTTTCATACCTTGTTACATAATATTAACTTTATATTCGGTACTAGCTGAGCCCGCGTCTCCGTTCGCGAGGTATTTGTATAGACGGAATCCTATAAATTCTCATACCTTTTTTTATTTGTACATCGATTTTAATAAAAAGTGTCAATCCAAGCTCAGCCCAGAACCTCAGTTAAAGCCGCATTCAAATCAGATCAGCCGACAAACAGAGAGACAGATAAACACGCAAAAATTCTAAAAACAGTTTTGGGTTTTATTCCTTACTATAAACCTCCCCGATAAATTTCTCACATAAACCTTTAATGTACAGACAGCGATCGTTTACAGATATAATATTTATGATTAGTTTCATTATAATGTATGTTTGTCCGGGAACCAATGTTACTAACTTTTATAACTAGCATTTGTTTCGCCTAGAGCTACAAAATTAGAAAGTATTGGCCGACCCAAGTTTTGTCGATGTTTTTTATATCTTCAATAAAGATTTATGCGTGGGCTTATGGAGGTCTCTGTTAGCCGGGTCCAGCAATTACTTAGATCATTATCAGGATGGATCACAAGGGACTAAGTTGCAACACCGTTCGTTGTTGCGTCATCGTTGTAGGTAGCTACATTAAATGGAAGAGAAAGTTGTGGACCGACCCCTGATAGGATCAGTTCATAGGTGTTATTAACAGCTTAAAGATCAATATTAGTCAAATTACATTCAAAGCCACTGATAGGTAAATGTTGGCTATTAATACCAAAACCGATTCCTGTGTAATCTTGATCATTCATCACTTTTCGGCCAGCTAATGTGCTGTCAGTGTACCAGCTGATTAAGGTGTGTAGCATTTCGTATTTGTAAAACGCCGACAACTAGATAATGCGCCTTTTATGTTGGTAGTTGTTGAATTTTAGGCTATTGTTATGAAGTGGAATGTAGTAACAGTTAATTGTGGATTTTGACTTCCGTCAGATACCTCTGTACTAATAGTACCCTATTAGTATTAGTTCTTTAAAAAAGTTGAGGTTTGTGCTCTTGCTGAATCTGGTAATTGACGTCATTATGGGACATCATAAGCTTGACTCGTTTTAGAATTTAAATCTGTTATTTGACGTCATCAAGAGACATGACTTCTGTTAAGGAAGGGAGACCTTTTTGTGAAGTCTGGCTAGTCGCCTTCCTCTTGCTTGAGCTTGCTTAAATGTTTTATTGGCTTCATCGTGAAAATTTTATGAATATTGTAATGCTTTAGAGAAATAAATTCTTAAACCTTAAAAATACCTATTTGACAATTTGCATTATATTAAAATGATGTGGTTTTCTAGAACCCGACTACATATCCATGGGTATATACAAGAAGAATTGCTCGTAATAAATATACTTTAAGATAATATACAATGTTTACATAAAATCAAGACGAATCACTCGTACGCCTGGTGATAAAGTATCGCACGAAATACTATATCCGCGTACAGTCAATACGTCAAGTGCAGATGATCCAGTAACGAGCTAAATACTATATCCGCGTACAGTCGCGCCGTCAAGTGCAGTGTGTCAGGTCGTTGGCCCGCCGGTCTCATTTTACTTTCATTACATCGTATCAAGTCTCGCTTAGCTTCGTGACTCGACTCAGACGTCGAGACCAATCTCGAATAGTCGATATTGAAGTGCTTTGAAATGATACGTATCACCTAAACATGACTAACTTCTACATAGATGTTACTTAGAAGACGCTAAGTAAAAGTAGTTATGAGTGATATCTGAATTAAGTTACGAGTTAAAGCGGACAATAATAAGTTGAATTTCGTTCAAAATATTGCTATCAAAGCTTCCATGAATAAGGAGCCAGACCAATTTAATACCTATTTAAATTACATAATACATAATGTTTCCTCACTGTAAGCCACTTGGTTTACATTTGATTTAACATTTTTTACAACAGAAGATCTGCGTTGCGTGACTTGTGCATTTTTTTAAATGTTATGTTTTTGATGGGACTATTTTTTAAGTATGTTTTGTTTATGGTAAAACAATAATATTTCAAGATTGCGCTGTACTAACTGTGGTATTAACATAAAATGTTTTATCCAAAAGAAATATCTATAATTATTAAAAGAATTGTTTGTTGCAATAAACAGAGGAAAAGCTAGGTAGGGTACAACCGATGACGAGCAGGATTTCAAGTTCAATGTATGTCGTGACTCTAGGTCGCGGTGGTCGACCGATAGAAAGCTGCTTTTACTCTCACAACATACTATTGTAGTGACCACGTTACTCCGTGGTCATCACTGTCATTTCCCGCCAGAATCATAACTTATGTAATAATAATTAATGACAAGCAAAAAAGTAACTGTCCAAACAATAATCCTTTTTATTATTTAAAACAAAAACCGACTTCAGATTATATAAAAAATAATAAAACGAGAAAGTCATCAACGTAATCGGAGTCAATTAAATTCGCATTATTAGAGATAACTCAATCATCCAAATCGCTACACCCAGTAAAAAGTTACACATATTTAAAAAATCTAATTGAGAACCTCCCCCTTTATTTGCAGTTGGTTAAAAAAAGTTTGCGTGTAACATTTACATGCGGTTGTAATAAAATTTAACTTATTATTAAAAGGTTAATATTTTAATATCATTTTACTCAGGAAAGTTCCTGACGCAATCATAGATGGCAGCATATTAGCATAGTTTTCAGTTGTCTGTATAGATGGCGTTAGTTAACTTAAAACTAAATGTCAAATGTGTTCTAAAATGCCGAAAAATAATTAAGTAATATTCAATAGTAGTTTTATCAATGAAAGCAATATTAAATAAAAAGTAATATTATTGTAATAGAATGCAAACTTAGTACAATAACTAGGGAAGTTTGACAGATATTATGACAACTAACAAAGAAGTATGTTTAATACGGCTGAAGTCAGCGTGAAGAATAGTCATCGCATTTAGTATCTTAATAATATCCTAAGCAAACTTCCGGTGCTCATAGATAGTATGATAGTATTTAATTCGTTTGAGAGTTGTGAGTCATACCATACATTTATTTTTATTTATTCTGCGAGTACCACTCCTACTTTTTCGGCCGTTTTGTTACGATTAGGGCTTGTCACAGCATAAGATAATATACCTATATTTATATAGATAAAGTCTTCCGTATACGTTACTACGAAATAAAATTAATTACCGGGCAATGAATATTGTGTAATTAAATCTCACAAGGCAACATCGATTACGTCGACCTTAACCTGCATATTTTGTTAAAAATTAAAAACCAGTGAATCGCTTGCCTGAAGATGGAAAATATCCAAATATTCGTATGAAAATATATATTTTCTTAACAAATTAATTTAATGAACATCTAGAATAAACTATGTTAATGTAAATAAAACAATAGAATAAGTTATTCATATAAAAAAAACATCGGTAAAACTTACAAGTTCATATCGAATTCATAACATTTTTGTAGTAACTCATTTCGCCAGTTCCGTTCGTTGAATAACATGAATAATAACGATACAACAAATTGAACAACTTTAACCCCACCAAATGATTCTGCGATGTTTGTCTGTGCTCAACAGAGCATCGGGAAAAAATATAATTAATTCATGGAATAACAAAGAAGTAGTGGAAGCGTTAAGTAGGCGTTAATATTACGCGTTGTTTAAAAAAAAATACTTACACAACCCTAATTGTCTTTGAACATGGTTCCGAGTTAGTAATGCTGTCAAATTCTTTATTTTATTATTTACTAGCTGCGCCCGCGATGTCGTCCGGGTTTAAATTTAATCTTTATATATATAAAGATTATATATATATATTTCTTGTGTGCGTGTGTATGTCACTGATTCATTGAAATGACAGTGGCGCCATCTGTCGAAAATTGGCTGTACCAAATCAGAAACCTTCGTGGGCTCATGCACAGCAACTTTGCTAAAGATCATCACATGAACAAATGGATAGTTTACGATTCTATAAAGGACATACAGACAAACATTCATTTTTATATATATAGAA
>DWKC01001356.1:0-10235 GCA_018249195.1 Racta chiria
TATTTCTTATAAGTTAATGCTTGACATCCATCCCACCTGATGGTAAGTGGCAATGATGTCTAAGATGTTGGGCACACATACGTAAGGGGGAACACCGACGCAGGCAAGTTAGTTATGTATTTATTGTGTATACTAATTATGAAATCAATTGGACATGAGTTTGTTACAGCAGTAAGTAATAGTGAGTGCTATCTGTTATTGTGATTAGGATAAATATATCAGTCTCTTGTCTCTACTTCTTCTAAAATAACGCCAAAATAACCTTAGTTGAGCCATGGCGTAACTTGACTTAAGGAAAATGTTAGTAAACTAAAAACCAACTTTGAATATTTTTTACACTTTACTAGTTTCCGCTCGCGGCTTCACCCGAGTTGTATTAAAATGTAGATTATGTGTTATTCCAGACTATAATATATTTCTGGGCCAAATTTCATACAGATCCATACAATAGTTTTTGCTTGAAAGAGTAACAAACTTTCACTTTATAATAGGATTTTTAAAGTTTATCTTTTTAAACTGATATATTGTCAAACTGCGTAACAGTTTACAGCAATTCCAATATAGATTATTTTGATATATTTTTAATACCCTAAAGGCATACGCTATTCGCTACACAGTCGACTAGGGGTACCTTCTGCACATCACTAGGGTGCGAGCGTTTGTGCTAAATGGGCGACAGATTACAGTGGCACTCATATAATTTGGAGAAATAACTTCACCGGCGTTCGCTCGCTCTGGGACCCAAGAATGTAAACCCACGCACTCAAACTACATTCTCTTCTAATTGACCCACTGTTGGGCTCGGGGCTCCTTTCACGATGTAACGGGAGCGGGCCATAGTCCTACACGCTGGTCAAGTGCGGATTGGTAGACTTTACACACCTTTCAGAACTTTATGACTTGTTTAGGTGCAAGTTTCATTACAATGTTTTCTTTCACAGAAGTAAACGATTTTGTAATACGCACATAACTTTTGAAAATTAAAGGTGCGTGCAGAATTCGAATTCAGGGCCTCCCGTTTGTGGCACAAAGTACATGGCACGAAGTAGCACCAAAAAAAAGTCAGGTCAATTAAAACCATTTATTTCGCTTTGAGAACCAATAGTCCGCTTAACGAAACGGTCACAAAATTTAACAAACTACATGATATATAAATTAATTTAAAAAAAAGTAGCCACTCCTATGCTAATGGTTAACATCTCGATTGACAATATCTTACTATCATCGGATTTATAAAAGCAAAACAAACTTAAGCCTTTGTAAGCTACGGACGGTCGAAAGAAATAAAAAGATGGAGGAAAAAACTCTCGGTAGTATATAAAAACAAAATTAAAACTATTACAAATATATTGGAAGAGGAAGGCAACAGGGTCTGGAAGCAGAGTGGATCATTTTCATGCGTTATTGTCATTTTAACTCAATTTTACTCAATTATAGTATAGTATCCCTTGCCTATGAGTTGAGATGTAAGACAAATATTGGAAACATTCGATGGACGAAAAAGTTTTCAGCTGTAGAAAGCAATATTAAGACTTTTGGACAGATCGTGGCGCAATCAGAAGGCACACAAATACCAAGGACCTTTCTAATCCGGTTATTTAGATGAGCCGCTCACCGCGAGAATACGGAGCAGCTCGGTGGAATAACCATCGCCCTAAACGAACTGTCAAAAACACTGTTTTTTACATTAAGTCTAACCAGTATACTGTTAAGAATCTCTAGATCTCTAATTTCTACTTATGTGTTTGTAAATGTTTGCATGGTGGAAGACAATCTGCCCGCCTGCCTCGCTACGACACTCTTTGTAGAGTCGACCGTGAAATTAATATACCTCTTTCGGTCATTGTCGGAAATATTCACCATAGTTTTATCTTCAGCTTAGTTTTCCATAGTTTAGTCATCCTACTTTTCTTAAGGCTTACGGCTACCGGCTCACGCCTCATGGTCACGGCTCACGCCTCACAGTTAATGCCTCACGCCTCTTGCCTCACGCCTCACCGCTCACGGCTCATTGCTCAATCAGCAGAAGCTGACTCGTTTGTGACGTTTGCTCTCGGCCGCAGTAGAGAACGTTTTATTTTCTAGCTAAAACACGCCCTGACATTTTTAGGTGAAACCAAAATATTCAGGTTCATTTTTAAATGTAGTTGACCTGTTACCTTCTCCCAGTTTCCTACGCGGTCTCGTATTTTACTGCACTCGCGGTTACTTTTTGTACTCTTATTATTAGGTATGTAAATATTCTTACAGGATCAAACAAAATACGCGGCGTTACAGTCAAATTAATATTAGAATTATTAGAGGAATGATAATTAATTATTAAGAATATCCTTCACTAATTCACCTAACGTAATGGAGTATGCTCTAGGGAACATCATTGATTAGGAGAAAACTGTAGTCAATAGTAAGCCATTAACGGGTTAAAGCCATTAAAGAGATAGTTCCACGCCCAGCTGTGGGAAACATATAATCTAACCTACATTTCCAATTTTATTATTATTAATACAAAAAATAGTTTAAATCCAATTCTTATAACTCTGTTGGTTGATGTGGAACAGCGAGCGTGAGGTAATGAAATTAAAGTCCACTGGGAAATCGGTCGAGAAATATGGGATCAGATCAACACTGGCCACTGGTGCCCGCCACCGCCAGGGACTGAGTTTCGTGTTACCGCTTACTGTATATCCTGATATATTCTTTAGTGACTATCTGATATGTCTTTTATTGATTAAAATTACTTGAAATGTAGATATCCATTATTATATATACTTTTTAATGAATGACAACATTTTTTAGAATTAAGGTTTGTTTTATATTAAAATGGTAGTTATCAAGTGGTCTTGTTTTTTTTTTAAACAAAACAAAAATTGCAGTCGCAAATGAAATATAAGTGTTAAAGTTAACTGCGCGTTTATTATTTTTTCACGACATAGAAATCAATTTCACAATGATATAGCGTGGAAAATTGGTAAGAGGCACGAGCCTCAAGCGTCGACAATGTAATTAAATGAGTGCCTGAGGGAAATCCGCGTGCGGTCATCTCTCCACCGACCGTGGGCAGTGCTTTCCATCACCGGCCCGCTATTGTTTTCTTTTTCTCATTGCCTTTTACGAGTATCTATACAGAATAAGAGTAAGTATAGACCCGTTCTTTATACTCTATACAGTTTTACAGTGGTTCCATGGTTAATTTAATAAGAACAACGCACTCCGTGTGTCAATTCTCGTAAAACGTAGTGTAACAATATCGTAGATGGAATTGAATTATGAAATAGTAAATGATTCTCTTCTACTATCTATTAATAATTACAATTTTAATTGTTTACATTCATGCCAGAATTTCTTAGTATCAATGAAGTGAAAGGTAAACAAGGTAAATGTTTTACTTCTGAGCAAAAAAACACATTCAAATTTATGAAAATATATATTGGTTACTCTTGACATAGGATCTTTGAGAGAAATGATCTATGACTAATATTAGTTTAAGCACTTACGTCCAGAGTTTCTGTCGTAAAAACATGGCTGCCTAAAATAACGTTAAAAAAAAGAAAAGCCGCGTAGAAACAATGCAAAGCAGGAAGTCCGGATGCGAGTGAAATAAATAAAAACTCTTTTCCGCCCAGATAACGCTGCGGCTTAGTATTAGCATAAAAAGGCATACGTCTCGGGAAAGTGAATCTGTTTGTAGGCTCGCTAGGGTTGCCTACCTACATATTTATACATCTATGTAATGTCAGAAATAATAATAAACACCATTGCGATACGCTGACAATTAAATAAAAATGCTTTTAATATCACATAATAAATCTGTAACTGATCGCTGTCTGTACATAGAAAATATTTTTGATAAATTTGTCAGTTTTTCAGTGCCTTTGTGCACGGTTGTAACTAATCGCTGATGTATTGTGTGAAGCTTGGATTAACATTTAGTGTTTGTTTTATTTAAATCGGTTCACGAATAAATAATATATAATAGTATAAATGAAAGTCTTTTGTCTCGTCGACTGTTTTTCATTAACTATATAAAGGTAGCTACTTAAACATAACCTTTTAGATGTTATAAATTTATCAAGAATAAGTTGATGAATAATTAGATAATTGATTTACATGATCCAATTTGGACGCTTATTTTTAAGATCCGATTAAGAGATTAAAATTGACTTTCGTCTTTATTTTTATTTTATTTCATATTTTATGCGAAGCGAGGAAACATTTTAGTTTTAGATACTGAAAAAATTCGACATTGAGGACATGCCGATAATTCTGCAATCGACAACCCTATAGTTCTGGGACGGCCAAACACCTCCAGCGTGGTCGCTCTCATGATAAAATGATCGACGAGATAAAAGCATTGCGGTGAGGAACTCTATAGCAAAAAATACAGACGATAAATGGCGTGGATTTATTACATTATCTGAATTTCGATGCCGTCGTAGCCTTTGAATGGTTTTAGTATTATTATATTGTTGACATATTTTTTCTTATGTAAATGGTCAATGTTGTCGATAATGTAATGAAAAAACTATTCATAGATAACCTTGAAAATGAAAGTTCACAAGCAAGAACAGATCAGGACAGAATCAGACAGGATCCACTGACCGCATAAAATCTTTGGGCCATTGTGTATTGTGAGATTAAATTCTATAAAATTATTTTCTATTCCATACAGATTCACAATATACACTATTGTGGGTCTGTGAGTAATCGACTCGATAACCTTAGCATGTTACCTACTGTTGTGTGGGCTATAAGAATGGCCGCTACTATCTTTGCCATCTACCGTCAGTTTGTGCTTTGGTTTTATTCCAAATATCTAGGTGCTAATAAAAATACCAAAACCTATTTCTAGAAATTACACCGAAACTTCATAATTACTATTGTCCTTTCCGAAACGGTGGTAGATTCTAAATGCCTTCATAAGTGTATTGATAATACCTACATGAAATAAACGATTTTGATTTTACGTTCTTTATAAGTTTTTCATCGTTAACTTAAAACTAAGGACATCCTATAAACATATTTAACTTAATATATAAAAATCTCGCGTCACAGTGTAGTTTGATTTTTAAGACATTTTGTGTGAATAAATATTCCAAATGGAAGGCTATATTTTATACCCTTAGGTGGTAAGGGATGGCCAAAATTTTCGCCATTCTAAATTTTCAAAATTTTACCCTCAATTTTTGGTATTCCTCAAAACAACGTTTGCGGGCTCAGTAAGTCCTCTATAAGTGAATTACTCTCGCAAGGAATGAAGTGGCAAGCAGTTGAAATGAAATTAGTTAAAATACAAACAAAGTCGCACCGGTACCGCCCCAACTAAACGACCCGTATGTTCGTCGCCGGCGAAGTGTACACATCAGCTAAGTGAGCCTCTTCCCGCATTTTCGGCATTCATCACCCGCCGTCACTGCGACTTACATCTGTCAGATGATGACGCGGCGAATTATTCGCTCACCAAGCATCTCTGCCAAGAAGCTCGTTTCTCTCTATATATTTCATTATTCGTCTGGTTATCTGTGGTTCTTTTTATACTCCTCTTAAAGAAACCTGTAAAACCTGTAAAACTAAAAGGCTGGCTGAAGTATCACTTAAGTGTAGCATGTCAACAAGGAAGTGAGTGACAGATCCTCTTGCTGCAAAATCTGTAAGTGCAAGTGTGTAGATGTGTGTGCTAGGCATTTATTGAACGAGTTCGTGCTTCAAAGGCTACGTAAAGCTGTCTTTGTCATCGTCAGATAGCAGCCGCTAAGTCTTGTTGGAGACGTGCGTGACGTATCAAATACTTCCAAAACTTGGATTAGCATTTAACCCTTCCACCAATCCGTCATGCAGCTGCGTGGTGGAGTATGCTTTAGGCCTCCTCAATTACGAATAGAGACTCGTGCTCAGCATTGGACCAGTGGAAACCTGAAGCCGAAACACCGATGTACTCGTAGAAGTAGGAGTCGAAATGTCAAATCAACATTTGGTTCACGAAAACCTGCAATTTGTGCATAGTTGGTCGGCTGGATCACACAAATGTGGACTAATGGATCTTTTACATATTCCACTCCCGATGAAACCATATTGAAACACGTGTTGCTTAATCCAGGGATAACTTTGTTTGAGTCACGCATACGTCCAGTTAAATTAGGAGATTTGTTCTGATTTTAGCTTTGGGAATATTGAGTTTTAAGCTATAGGAGTTACCCGGTGTTTTAAAATATTACTTTTGAAACAACACAAAGTGAAACGTTTTAATAAATATTGTACCTTTATATAAACATACGTAACAACTTAAGAAAATAAGTAGTAATATTGGTACGTTATTTTTCGAACAGGAGGGTCTGAGTACGAATCCTCCTGCAGCACGCAGCTCATTTTTTAAAGTTATGTTTAAGTTTTGTTATTTGTAATTTGTTAAGTTTCAGTTATGTATTAAAAATGTATAACCATGTCCTACGATGAAGGAAAACATCTTGAAGAAATCCTCACTTCTGAAAGATCCCTATAAGTTCTTGAAGTTTTTTGAAGTATACGAATCCGCACTCGGTCAGCGTGGAGGAATATGGCTTATACTGACATTTTGACAGGAGATCCGAGGCCTACAGTCGAACATGGTTGCAATGATGATAAATATTTTTTATATTTACCTGATTGTTTACATTACTTAAACATTCCAATTCCAATTCCCAATAATAGTTACTTTTTCACACGACGCCGCGAGGACGCACAAGCCCTAAGAAAATATAGTTATCATCTTTCACCCCTCACCCCCGCGCTCTAAAAGGTCAATAAACTTGAATATGAATAGCCAGTGGTCACTCAGACGTGTTAAAATGAAAGTTTTCTGTATTCAAAAGGATGTTCATACCAATCGTGGTTGGCGGGGCTAAGTCGATACGTAAACTATGACTGGTAATAATACTTTATCCAAACATTCTAAAGGTTTTCGCGTTCTAAACAAATTCTGGGATGTTTTTTATTGATCTTAGCCTTGCCAATGCCGACTGTATTCTATAGTATCATGTTAATATTGCAAAAAAGCGGTTTCTTTTGTGTGCTTTAGGCCAGAGATATTAACTCAGTAGAATTCACTACGTAGTGAATATATCGTTTTCTTTCAACAATTCTCAACTATTTTGTAGGCCCTGTAGCATAGCTGGTATCTATGTGACAGATGAGAGTTTATTCTCGGGTCATGTTTGTGACGCTTGTGACGAGTTATTTCTGGTATCCTATTGCAAGGTGTATTTACACCTTGCATTTGTATGATAGTTTATTTTATAATATGTCTCCAGGCTTGGGCCACGATGGGCGCATCTTTTTCTTGAATATCGATTTTCTATAATAGTTGCAATATACACAAGATAAATAAGTAGTTAGACAAATAAGTTCTACATATACTTTGATTACCTATTATGATATCAGCGTAACTACATTTTTAAAAGGCAGTGATAGTATAATGGTTTGAACGTTGGTCTCTCGAACGGGAGGCCCTGGGTTCAAACCCTGCTGCGAGCACCTTTAATTTTCAAGGTTATGTGCGTATCAGAAGTTGATTATCACTTGCTTCGGTGAAGGAAAACATCGTGACGAAACCTGCACTCCCGAGAGTTCTCATAAAGTTCTCAATGGTGTGAGAAGTCTACCAAACCGCACTTGGCCAGCGTGGTGGACTATGGCCTGCACCTATCACATTGTGAGTGGAGACCCGAGCCCAGTAGTGTTACAGTTATGGGTTGCAATGATGATATCAGTCGACCATAGTTCTAAGATTAATTCGTCTTCCGTGCAGACAAACACTGCCTCAGACCTTATAACAATGAAACTAAAAAACATTAGAAACAATTAGATTACCAGCCAAAAATAGCAAAACCTCCAATGACAATAAACGGTCGGCTTTCTTATAAAAACACAACGCCCACAGAGGCCGGAGGAGGCCGGAGGGAAAATATTTCTGGCTGAAACGATTAATTCTTCAAAAGGCGACAGGCGTAAGGAAACCGGGACAAGATAGCGTTGGACACTTATAAAATTACAAGATTATCTCGACTTAATGGTAGCTGTCGAACGAGCGACTGCGACAAAAAAATCGCAAGAGGACTTTTAAAGTTTCTGGGCAGAGTTTTATTTGCATTAATTATTTATATGCATGCATTAATAACTACTTATTAAGGATTCTAAAATACATTGCTATAGACATTAAAATTTAAACAATTTGTGATTCACAAAATTTCGCAGGTAAAGCACCAGAGATCATAAATCACAGAAATATATCTCCATTATGAATAGCTATTTCAAAGGAGCTAAATTAATAACGGAGCTTATAAAAGTCCAATTAAAAAATATTTAAGAAAAAGACTTGATAATCGCATAAAAATTACTTTTATTTAGCTATATCGGACAGTACAGTACTGCCTTAAGTGACACTGATAACGATCTCTCCCTTTCGTACACTCTTGACAGATTGATCGTGATAACGTAATAATGATCTTGAGGTCGCACAAACTTAGTGATAGCGGCCGTTTTAAAACACGTCCAAAGATTGGCTTCCACAGTATGATCAGTACGAATAATTTTAAGTTTGTTGTAAAATCGTCTTATCGCAAGTCCCCCTTAGGGATTTGAGAGTACAAGCTGCGCCGTCTCCCATTACAGTCTCCGTCGACGATAATTATTTGAGTGCGGCCTTCTCTCGGCCCACTAACTAATTTAGTCGGGTTTGTTTGACGCTTAAATACATTTTCTATTATCAGGGTAACAGTCATTGACCTTTTTCGTCTTTTTCTCTGTGACCTTATTTTGGATAGACAGTTATACAGACATATATTGTTTGGAATAGACAATTTCAGTCTTGCTATATGATGCTATTAAGTCATAATGCATGGACAGCCAATGGCAACATTGATAGAAGATTAACCCCCTATTTCTTTATGTGCTTAAAAAATTAACACTGTTGAGATGACATGGATGATGTTGAGATTTCGCATTGACATTGATAAAGATGAGGTACGTCTCAAACCAATGTAGAGTTTGCAATTGCCTTTACTGCTCGTTAGTTCAATATTGGTCTTGATGATATTAAACGATCTAGCCAAGGCTATCCCATATGATGAGATAGATTAGGACAATACAATCATCCCTCGAGTAGAAGAAGGATTCATAAAAATAACTTTTTTATTTTTATTTTTATATGACGCCTGTTGGTCTAGCTAGTGGTTAGTGAAGCTAACTGCTAAGCGGAGGTCGTGGGTTTGATTCCCACCCAGGACAAACTTTTCTGTGATGAACAGGAATGTTTGTTCTGTGTGTCTGGGTGCAATAATATCTATGTATGTATCTAAAAATATATATCTATATTTGTTTGTCAGCGCTAGGCTATAGACGTATATTTAATATAGGTATTATCATTACACGTCAAATATTTAGAATCTACCACCGTTTCGGAAGTGCTATAAAGGAAAAGAAACGGCAAAAGAAACTTCTCAGCACATTATTTCAAAAGAATACAGCAGTTGCGTACAAAATTTGTTATAAGAGAACCAACTTGGGTGTAACCGGCTGCGGATTTATATTATTTCCAAGCATCCTTGTCATTAATATATTCAATAACACTGTAATACCATTTCTCTATATGCTGTGATTTAATTTGTTTCATAAAATATTTCCATGGGTAAATCTAGAATGGCCTTCGATAATTTATTATAAAAGTGAACACCAGCAAGAGAGAAGATACGAGGAGCGAAACAAATGATGCATATTTCTGATTTGCCGACTAATAACATCGCTTTTTCGTTTATAAAAACCTATTTTTTTTCTTTATTCGTAAAGATGTAATTACTATAGGTAAACAACAATTTCTATAGTTAAACAACAATTTCATTACCACATGTTCGCTTGAAGCAAAACCTGAACAAGCTTAACTATCCCTATTTAACTTAATTTAGGCATTATATGCTAACTTAACGTTATATGGCGCTCGTACATTGGAGTGCAATATTACATAGAGCTGTTCTGAGTTCAGATTAACCACATTGAGGCTGTGTAACGATGCTGCTGTTTATCTTATTTTAGTAATTGAACACTAGCCCGTTGTTCAGCTCTATAAATACTATCTGAAGTCTCACCATTAAATCCAAATAATATAATAATATGCAATAATATAATAATATGCCGAGCGTTGGAATTTGTATAAAATTGCACGCAATCGATGTAACCAAATTGTACGAGCTGCCAAACGAAGATACTTT
>DWKC01001357.1:0-10235 GCA_018249195.1 Racta chiria
AGCTCTAATTTCTGTTGTTTTTTTATAGCAGGGAATATCAAAATTGCTATACTTGTAATACTAATTTCAGTACAAAACAAAGTACTCTATGAATACTAAGAAAATGGAAGCATACTAACTGTATCATGGATCGAAGTTGACACTTCAATTCCATAACTAATATGACACTTGCGAAGTGAATAAATTATCTTTACATAATCTGTTCTAAGAAATGTGTCCTTTTGACTTTGCTGTCAACTAAATGACATGACGTGACAATTCACTCTGATCTATCAAGTACAGTCAGTACAAGTCGTACAGTTTCAATTCAATCATGCATCGAAACTATGGGATAGAAACTCTATTTTTTTATCATTCAATCAGCACATCACGGTCTGTTTATTTACAATTCGTTTCAAATTGCAGTTATGTTTTAGAAGAAATGTTTATCTAATTACATTATCAACCGATCACTGGTGAAGAGCTTGTGACGATGGAGGCAAACATTATCAAATGGAGTAACAAAGAAGTTATAGATTTATTACATAAAGATAAAATATCCAGCTTCATTGTAGATATTTGCAAATCTCAAGATATCGACGGACAATGCCTTCTATCTTTCATGGATCGAGATTTCTACGAATACCCGTTCGACCAGCTGAAATTAGGGGAGAGAAAGAGATTTATATTATTAGTGAAAAGACTTCAAAGGAATAATCGTAAAGCTATGTGTGAACTTGGGCTTTGGGATGATCATATTACCAATAATCCAGCAACAAATATAAATTTCTTGGGAACAAATTTGTCACATCTAAGTTATAATTTGCACAGTGAGTTACAGAACGAACTTGCATACAGTAGGAACACTGAGTGCATTTCCAATTACACTGATGTAAAGGCATCAAAATTGAAACCAGAAGTATGGAAAACTGCCATAGCTCTGGGTGAGTAAACACCACATCTATTTTAAATTTAATATTAATTATGATTTATTAAAATTTAATTTATTCTTGTCTCCTTTTCTTCTTTGTTTACATTTAACTTTTTCTTTGATATAAATATTCTAAGTGCTTACAAATTTACAGTCTCACACAATAGTAGTTAAAAAAGTTGGTGTGGTTATTCAAAAAATATATTTTTCAGTTTAATGTAACTCACATTATTTATGTATTTAAAACTTTTTGCACCATAAAAATAGGGGGTACAAAGTCAGACTTAATGCTTAAACTATTCTCTCCCAGTCAACCCTTTGGACAGTGAAAACGCATCAAATTTGGCGGCATGATGATTATGATTCCCATTACAAATGTTTATTTTTTACTTAGAGATGGAAGACAGAGATTTTCTTTATAATTCATCACATTACATAATTGAATGCTGTTCGAGAAATTGGCTTTCTACTAGTTTCTATTACTAGTTGTAAAGCATAAAAGAGCTTTAACCTCCATAACTATAACTGTAACCTCCTTGGAAAACCATTTTATTGGGCCCTAATTGGTGCACAAAATAATTAACTCAATTAAAGAATATTGTACCACTGAATCATTATTCTCAATAAAATAATTCAATTCCTTGTTATCAGGGTATGTCTTTCTGGTGACCTGGGTGACAGCTGTAGTGATGGTCATAGTTCATGACAAGGTACCTGATATGAAGAAATATCCTCCACTTCCCGATCTCTTCCTAGACAATGTGCCACACATCCCCTGGGCTTTCGATATGTGTGAGATTACGGGTTCACTGCTCATGGCCATATGGGTTGTGGTGCTATTCTTCCATAAACATAGGTGAGTTAAATCCAAATCCATAAGAATGAATCCCTCTTTCCCTTGGTCACTCCGTACATTACTCCAACTTTACAAATTTCATTCAAACATAAGAAAAATTGGAGTCAAAATTTCAGTAGCTCTGACTGGACATCTAGGGTCAATTTATTACTAAAATATTTTTATATCATTTAATTATCTATGTAGGTTATATAATTTAATTAGTAGTTGTTAAGGAAAATCTAAAACCCAAATATTATTAAATGACTACACAGTTGATGCAACAGGGACTCTTCAAAATTAAAGATCCATAAAGATAAAAAATAACAATGCATTATATACTAAACTTTTCGTCTGACACATTATATATGTACTATCAGCCAATGAATCACCAAGTATTGAACTTCAGACCTGTCTCAATTAATCTTGCTGCTTGTTTGTACACACTGCATGACAATGAAAAAATGTTTTTTATGTATTTGTAACACACATGAGTAAGTAACTACAACATTGATCTATCATCTACGTCATATTATCATAATTTTATAGGAACTCAATTAAATATGAGTGACATAATAAAACCTCAGAGATAGCATTTATTAATTGTGTTAAACCCATAATTAGTTTAATTTAATGGATCACTGCATCCACCTACAAAAATATTAATTACTTATTACTATAAATTTTTTTTAATAGGTAATCTAAGTAAATCACACTTTACACAAAGCTTTAGACAAAAGAGTACACAACCCACTAGACTACGCATCTAGAGCGAACTGTTTCTGCCTAAACATTAGACCAATCAACCTTATTTTAAACACTACGTAAGGTACCGACTGATAGTTGCGACTTATGATTTGGCGCAATTTTGAATGTGAACGATGTATTTTCATACTTCCTCGCCTCTCTTGCATCCACTCTTTGCCTAAAGTTTCCAGTAGTTAAGTTACACATGACCTTATGTTATGTGTTTGTTTTCTTAGATACCCGAACATTTCCTTAAGGCCATTCATTTTAAACCATGAAATTCGTGTGACTTAATTTATGGATAATAAATATCATAGGGAAAGTCACACACGGCTATCTGACCCCAAACTAAGCATTATGATAATCAGACAACTGATAAACAAATGTTCATGTATAATTTGAGACACATACTTATTATAGATATTTTTAACACCGAGACACACAGAGCTAACCTTCCTGTTCATCACAGAATTTTTTTGTCCTAGATAGGAATCGAACCCACGATCTCCGTCTTAGCAGTCAGGTTTACTAACAATTAGACCAACAGGCTAGTCATGGATGGCCCCTTATTCTCAATTATGATACCCTGATCTAGATCTGGGGTCATTGAGATGTCTGTCTACAATGAACGCTACAAAGACATTGCATTAGTAAGAATGTCAACAGTTGTGGCTACATGTACAACAATGTAAAATAAACACAAAGTCTAGTGTTTCTTTGTGTCAGTATTGCAACACGACAATGAATATAATTTGTTTTATTTTAGGAATACATGGCTCATGCGCATATCTGTGTAAAAAAAATATCATGGGCAATTGCAATCAATTGTACTGTTGTGTAGTATGGAAGTTAATTTATCATATCATACATTTAATAAATCTGTAGCTGTAGCTGAGACAGCGGTCTGTACATGTAGATGTGTGTTTGTAGTAAGGAATAGAACAAAAAACAACCATTTTTAGAATTTTTGTCTGTTTATCTGTTTCTGTTTGTCTATGCCTTTGTTCGCGCTAATCTCAGAAACGGCTGATTCGATTTAAACACGGTTTTCACTGATGTATTGGGCTAAGCTTGGATTGACACTTACGGACACTTACACATTTTTATTAAAATCTATGCACATTTAAAAAAGATATGACAATTAAAAAATTCCGTCTATACTAATTCCACGCGAATGGAGTTGCGGGCTCAATTAGTTTCAAATAAATAGAATCTGTTAATGACGATATGGTTATAATCTCGACTGTGGCTATGTTATGGGTATTCAGGATATATGTTTTTTGAGCCGAAATGCGCATACCCGTAACCCATAATGAATAAACATTGATTGTGTTTTTATGTGGTTGTCGTCTATATAAGAGGAACCTTCCGTTTATAGAGAACACTTCTGCCACTAGGGCATGGGAGTACCGAGAAGAGAGAGGCAGCTGTCCCCCTGGAATCGGGTTATGTACTGATAGTTGTCGAAAAAGTATATTTTATATAGTATTACGCATTAAATGTAAACAAATATCTAGTTTGCTTAGTTACCCTGTGCCTCCCCTACGTGCGGTACGCCCATGCACTAGGGTACTGTTCTACTCCAACTGATTAGAAGTAATTTCATTAAAACTTATTTACTATTTCTATTATAAGCTAATATTTTTAAGCATATCGTGTAAAGTGATAATTGTAATACTGACCTTGTGGTTAAAGATAATTATGCGTGATCAGTTCAAAGGTTACGCTACTATATTTTTACACTTGACACAGGAAAATGAGTATAATTTTGCGAAAGGTTATTGACATTTTTGCTTGCGAAAAAAAAAATTAACTAGTTATTGCAAACCCTTTTCCGTAAAAATAATTAGTCATTAGCAACAGGGATTGCGAAATTTAAATGGATATTATCATCAATATATATGTACACACACATATACTTATATACGTTTAGACACTCATACCCCATAGTGAGGATTCTCTGATAGCGTAGATCAACCGAAGTATTCACCATCATCATTCATTCATGTCCATACATACTTGTCTCTGCTGGGAATCGAACCCTAGACCAACTCACGCTTCACAGGATAATTACCGCCTAGGTATAAGTACTTATCGGTTTTGGATGGCCATAATTGGAAGTACTTACATGTAGTAAAAAATTTGGAGGTAAAAAAACGCAGTTGAATTTCTTCACCTCGTTTTTTCAAGTCGGTTATAGCATTTAGAATAACGGAAATGCTTTTTATTGATTTTAACTGTCATATTATACTGAATATCCTCTATGAGATATGAATCATTTCATTGAGTACGGTACTGCAGTAATGCATTTACACCGGAACATTGTCACAAGGGCCGCGAGAATCCCGTTAAATTGGTATAAATCACATTACAACGACCAGTCCAGTTAACATTACAGTTCCAATGTTGGGTCTGCGATGATAAAAAAAAAAATGTATAAGTCCAGTTAGGTTCGTCATAAACATTAAAATTATACCTTATTTCTCAGTTCGATTAAAGAAACCTCTTTACATCGATACTCTGTTAGTTTCTAAAAGATTGAGAATAGCGACGAAGGCCGAGCAAGAACAATTATGTGCTGTGGTTAACAACTACGTTTAATTCTGATATTAATTTTTAACAACTTTTAATATTGTGCTATGTTATGGGTACTCACGATATATCACAAAGAAAACATATATTAACATACATTATATAAACATATATCATAGCACAATGTATGCAGTCCACGAGGAGTCGATTTTATAATCATAAACTTTTAATATATTTGTGTAATTATGTTTTAATTTTACGTAATATTCATAAGTAATGGAAATAGGAATTTCCTGTCTCGTAGTTAACCTCTGGGACAAACTAATGTTGGATACCGGTATTTCCCGAGTATACTCATGATGAGTCTCGCAGGAACCATGTCGATGACGCTTCTGGTAGTGAATCTTTAAGTCGATTTTGTCATAGGTATTGCTAAAGATGACATTGTTTCTATGGATTATTCTCAATATCAAACTGTAAAATAAATATCTGGCAAACATCCTTTATTTATTAGATGCCGTGTAACTGTCAAAAATAAGACATTAACTAGGGGCTTAACCTAACTTAACTATAGTTCGTAGATCATCATTGAGAATGGCTAGTATGCCCACGCTACTCCGATGCAGATTGGTGTGTGGATTTGTGGCCTCTCCCAGTGTCCGTTTTTATTACGCTCTAAGGCCTCCGACATTGCTTAGCGATTGCTATCTAATCTAACGATAATAATTGTGATCATCGATCTTTTTCTTTACGTGCCCTCTGAAAGATAACATTTGTCCACTTGCGGATGAGATTCGGATCGAATTCGGATCGGATGAGATTGTAGATATATAATTGAAAATAGTGTGCTCAGGTTAACATACTGGTTCTAAACATATTTTTTTCGGGCAGGTTTATAATTCTGCGAAGGTTCTTCGCGCTGGCCGGTACAGTGTTCCTGTTGCGGTGCTTCACGATGTTGATAACTTCATTGTCGGTCCCGGGTTCGCATTTGAAGTGTGAGCCGCGGTTCTACCCGCCGGCCGACGACCTCACCGTTTGGGGCCGGCGGCTGCGGCAGGCCTACGATATATGGAGTGGCGCCGGCATGTCTGTGAGAGGCGTGCGGACCTGTGGCGACTACATGTTCTCCGGACATACGGTTGCTTTGACGCTTCTCAACTTCTTCATCACCGAATGTAAGTGACTTTTTTAAAGGAAATAATTGATAAGCGAACAAACGAACCACGTGATGGTATGTGGCCACCGTTCCCCATGCACATCAAAATTACCGAGGCCCCTGCCGAGACCCTACGGGTTGTTTGGCAGCTTTGAGTAAGGGTACAAAAGGGCGGTAGATAGATCAGGATGCGTGCATGGGATGTATGCATGGAATAATCTTTGTGGTCACCGTGTTTGTTGCTTTGTGAAGTACCCGCGTTGATATAAGTTTATAAAATCATTCCTATTCAAAACATTAATATTTAACATATACAAGTAAATCGACGATTACTCATTTCGTTTTCATTCAATATTGTTTTAAACGATGTTATCTGTCTCTGGACTCCTTTCTTCTCTCAGATTCTCTTCTTTTTCCCTTTGTCTCCTAGAGATTTTCTAGAGATTCCATTCTTCTCTTTCTCTTCTTTACATTTTCTAGAAATTCAGTGTCCTAGATGTATCATAAACTAAACTCAAATACCATTTTCCTGTCATCAATGACTAATTGTGCGACTGCCTGTTCCTCAATATTGTAAACCTAGATTACTCACGAACGCCACTGCGTATTCCGAATATACCTGTAGCTATGTAGAATGATGTATTCTATACATTATTCCGAATTCACCGTCATCGAAGTTATAAACGCTTATTGCTTACTGTGGAACTTTCATTGTGATACACTATCGTGCCTCGAACTTACGATAATATCACAATATTATAAAAACCAGCATTAGGTAATCCACTTACATTATTATAATCGTTACGTATAATTAACAAGATTAAAAAATGACTAAAGATAATCTGTCTTAATATCATCGGTTTCTGACATCGAAGCCAGTGAGCACGCGAATTGATCTGCTAGTGATACGGGACAAGTACCGCTCGTATCGTATCGCTCTTGTGTCGAGCAGGTTCCTATTTAAGCGTGTTTTCGCAAAATTTCATTCGGACTAGCAATTGCTGGCTTGTTGCTGAATAAAATATTTTTACTTTTGCCTCCCATTGTGTGTCGGAGGCGGAGGGCCCTCGCGGTCTCCTTCGTCGCTAACCTGGCTGTCTTCGATTCTAGTTCTATCTTCAAATAACATTTTTTTAATACAAGTAAAAAAAAGGACAAGATGACCGTTCTTATAGTCTTATAAGAATCACTTGTAGCCACAAAGCGACGCCGACGGCGCGCGGACACGTAGCCGGTTATACATCATTATATAGACAAAAGACTTGTTTGTTTCTATTCGCATATATGTATGCGACATCAACTAGTAAACGCTCCTGGAAACTTTTCTTCACGCAATGAGTGATGAAGTAATCACGTAATTTATAGTTGCAATGTTGAGGAACGTAATTGTTCAGCGTCGTGCTGGTAATGAAGCTGCTTCAGTCCCGACGTGCTCGGCTACGCTGCGACATGCGACTCATTAATACAACATTAATATTTAAGCCGCTCTCATGCAGTTGGATGTGTCAAAGCGGTGTACGTATGCCTGGATCTGACGATCAAAGGGTCGTTGCTCGTGGTAAACTGTCATAGTGTAGACATGCGATCGTGTAAGTGTTTGTTCTAAGCAATAGATGAAATAATCCGATTGATACGCCACGAACGTTGCGTGTTCAAGTTCGCTTTCAACTCCCTCGGAATTTGCTATTGGGATATTATGGGACTGAGCCTCTCGTAGTATAGCTCATATTTAACTAACGAATGGGAACCTTGGTCTCCCGAACGAGGGCAGGAATCCCGCACGCACCTCTAATTTTGTTATGTATTTATTATATATGTATTTGTTATTACTTGCTTCAGTGATGGAGAACATCGTAAGAAGTCCTGCACACATAGGGTCGCCCCTCTTTTTCCCTTGTAATTAAAGTACAATGGATAATTTTATTAAGAAAAAAGTACATAATATCAAAGTAAAGAACTTAAAGAATATTTTTCTGTATTATTATATTTAAGAACAAACTCTTTATAGCTTTTTGCAATTTGAATCATAATTTTACCTTTACAGTCACATTTAAATTAAAGTATCGGTTATTATTTTTTATCAGATTCACGCTTTGTTTATTTCCTTCCTTTTCTTCGTTTCTCGATAAATTAAATCATGCAAAATAAAGTACTTCCACGTCTGTATTGATCTCATAGAGTATAGAGTAACGTGCACTACTTTATTTTAGTGTAGGGGTGACAGCCCTATGCACACGTGAGATTTCTCCATAAGGTTTTCTAAAGTATGTCAGTCACTGCTGTACATCTCTGGAATGCCCTCCCTAAATCTATCCACAGTGCAAGTACCTTAAATTCCTTTAAAAATCAAGGCAAAGCCTTCAAATGTAATCCCTTCAGGTATTAACCGCACCTATGTATATACCCTTTCCCACTGTATTGGTTATCTTCATAATATATATTTATCATTGCTTATTTTCTTAACTTGTTTTACCTACTCGTGCACCTGCCTCATCTTGTTTTCCCTGTTCTCACTTACTCCTCATCCGAAGGTTGTCTGGAAGAGATCACGGCTTAGCGATATGTCCGCCTATTGTACTATTTATAAACTTAATTCTGTATCGTGGTCTTTTCCTGGTGTACAATAAAGAGTTATAAATAAATAAATAAATAAGTATGTGAATTCCATCAATCTTTCCTTTTGCTATTATTATTCCTATAATTAACACTTCCTTAATGTTAGTAAACTTCGTGTCAGTTTGATTTAATTACCTGTAACAAATGTGGCATGTTCGCACTGGATGTACTTCGCACCAAAATGGTTTGCACATAATACCAACGCTGTGGTTCTGCCACTGTTATCGCTGAGTGCAATCCAACTACTGGGTGCTTATTGTATTATAATTGGTGTATTATTATTATTAATTATATTGTATATAAACATTATATTCCATTTGATATTTATATTTTTTGGAATAAACGTTTTCTTTCTTTCTTTCAATCCGCACTTGAGAGGAGACCCGAGCGAAGCAAGTTGAACATTTATGGGTTGCAGTGAAGCCTCTCGTAAGTATTTCAGTATTTTCAAACTTATATCATTATGTCTGCATACAACACAAGCACACACACCATACGAACACGACATGCAACCCGAGCCGCGTTTGTCTTTTCCGAGTATTTGTCTAACCGAACTTCACGCGAAAAAATATTTGCTTTGTTCGAAACGACATTTGCTATCCATATTTTTCTAACTGAAACGGTTATTTTTGGCTGGCTTCCTGGTATGTAGGCAAACGTCAAAGTCGAGCAAGTAACTCGGTTATTATTATTATCATATCATAATCGTCGTCAAATAGATCTTGGCGTAAATCAAGTCCAGCAGATCGAAGCCCAGGTCGTCCAGAGCTCCTGCTGTAGTATTTCCCGTAATAAATAATAATATAAGACTACATATTTTAGAATTTAGATATAAGTAAAGCATTTGACCTAGTCTGCCATGAAAAAATACTTAATAAAATAAATTGTTACGGAATAAGAGAGTTACTTTGGGACTGGATGAAAAAAATACTCAACAAATAGAAAGTGTGTAGAAATATCCAGATAATTAATAAACACAAATATTATACCAATCTAAATGCAAATACAATAGATTTGGCATACCCCAAGGAAGCAATTTAGGACATTTACTGTTTACAATTGACATAAATTATCTTATTCGCAGACATAACATTAATAATAAAATTCTACTTTACAATCAATCTTACAATCTGTCCCACTAGTGGGCTCGGATCTCCACTCACAATGTTAGGGCTGCAGGTCATAGTCCACCACGCTGCCCAAGTGCGGATTGGTAGACTTCACACACCTTTGTGGACTTTATGAGATTTTTCGGGAGGTTTCCTTACGATGTTTTCCTTCATCGTAGCAAGTATCGTAACAAGTAGCAATAATCAACTTCTGATACTTACATAATATTGAAAATTAGAGGTGTCCAATTTCAGTATATCTAAAACTAAAACAACTAAAGATATAGTAATATTCATAATACACAAAAATTTATTCGATGTGAATGA
>DWKC01001358.1:0-10234 GCA_018249195.1 Racta chiria
TATATTTTTAAATACATACTTAAATAGATATTATTACACCCAGACACACAGAACAAACATTCCTGCTCATCACAGAAGTTCGTCCTGGGTGGGAATCGAACCCACGACCTCCGGCTCAGTAGTCAGGTTCAATAACCACTAGACCAACAGACCTGTCAAAGGATGAAACCTAGCTATTTGGTTTACTGAATGAATTCGTCACTGTTACTATCTGATAGACAACACGTAGACCAGAGGATTTAATACTGTGAAGCAATGTGTAGGACTGCAATAAGAAAGAGTTACTTATGAATACACTTCAGAATGAATAGTTTAGGAGGTGACCCCTAAATGGATGAATGGGTTATAATTTCCAAATTTCTATCTAGTTCCCGTTAGGAAGTCTAATATTTCCAGGTTGTTGCGGGAACCAGCTCGTAACTGAATATATTGGCTTTCCATTTTTATTGAATATTTTCTGTAAACAAGAGATTATCTTCGCTATACTGACATGACTTCTGAAGATCCTTGGCACTCTGTCAAGATGGTGTGGAATAAAAATGTTGATAAATTTTTATTGGACATTTTTAGTGCCCATTAATGAAGAAATGGGAAGAGGTGGTCAATGATCATTCACGACACCAAGGGTATCTGCGTTGCGTTGGCAACCTTGAGTGTAACAGCGAATTTTACGTTTTATATAATCTACATTTAAATGTATTCATGATCTGTGGATAAGTTTGTATGTAAAATAATGACAACACTATAGTGTTAGTTAGTTATAGATAGAATATTGAACGCTTCATTTAATTGATACAAGATTTTGTATTGCCTTAGTAGATGTGATTCAAGTACCTACTCACATAACTTAATAATATATAACACTATCTGTGCCCGCGACTTTGTCCGCGTTTGAATTCAATCTTTATATATATATTTCTTGTGTGCTTGGGTATGTCACTGATTCATTGAGATGACAGTGGCGCCATCTGTCGAAAATTGGTGTTATCAACTATGAAACCTTCGTGGGCTCATGCACAACAACTTTGGTAAAGAGCATCACATGATCAAATGCCTAGTTACGATTCTATAAAGGACACACAGACAAACATAATTTTTTTAAGGTTTAAAAAATCTTATCAGAACGGTCCTAGCCTTGATATGGATGATAGTTGTGTGTTATTTAATATTGACTTCAACTCAATAATGGTCCACTAATGAGTCCGGATCCATCCTCAGAAGTGAAGAGTCCTGAGCGTACTCCACCACGCTGTTCCAGTGCGAATTGGTGGTGGGGTTAGTGGCCAACCCAAGTATCGGAATTGTTTATGTCGCCCGAAGGCATCAGACATGGCCTAATGATTGCTATCTTACGATTACAACCGGGACCGACGACTTTACGTGCCCTGCGAAGCACGGAAGCGCTCATTAAATTTTTAGTATAAGTCACTAATGGTCACTCATCTTCCTGCCGACTTTCCGAATTTTTCGATTACATGCGATCGAAACAAATAGTCGAGCCATGACCGCTTCATTATTTAATATATGACCGGCTTCATTATTTAATATTGCAGCATATGAATTAGGTAGGTACGTCAATCCTTATTATTAAGTACAAATATATTGTTATAATATTATCCAAGTCACTATGAATAAATTAACGATATCATTGTGACATTGTCTGAAGGAGACCCAGATGAAAAATTCCATTGCTGAGACAAAACATTGAGTCCTATTGTCAATGGGTCATTGAGGCGTGTATGTACGTTTTGATTACGATGTAGTCAAAATAACACGAAAATATTTAAATGATTCTTATGTAATATTTTAAATTATGGTGTAATCTTGAATTAGTCATTTTGGCGCTACATTTTGACATTTTGGTCTTAGGCCAACCAAGAGGCATGAAATAGAGGTGGAGTGTATACATACACACATATACATGTTGTCCATATAAATTTATTGATTTAAGCAGATGGCAACATTGTGCGAGAGATGGAACCTTCCATCATTTTGGTGGAATGCTAAGAAGTCATTAGAAATAATTTCTAGAAGACCTCATCTCCAATTACGAACAACTCTAGGAAACGAGGTTCCGTTTCTAAAAAAGTGCGATTTCGTTATAATTGCGAGAAATATTGAAAATATAGGGAGCAGTGCCATCTGTCTTTCTTAGTTTGTAACTTAGTTTAAACTACTAATTATCGGTATTGATTTAGTTGAGTGTAGGTATAATCGCAATGATACCCTAACGATTTGAACATTATTCTCGCGATCGGGAGTTTTACCTGGATTCAAATCCTGCTGCGAGCACCTCTAATTTTTAAAGTTACGTTCGCATTAGAAGTTAATTATTACTTACTTGCTACGCTGAAAGAAAACATTGTGTGGAAACCTGCACTCCCTAGAGTTCTCTAAAAATAAGAACAAAATCAAAATCGTTTATTTCATGTAGGTATTATTAATAAATACACGTATGAACGTCAAATAATAAAGAGGAGAAGAAACGGCGAAAGGAACACCTCAGCATTAGATCTCAAAGGTGTGTAAATTCTATCAATCCGCACTTGACCAGCATTGTGCTCTATGGCCCACACCCTCCACAGTGTGAGTGAAGATCCGAGCCCATTAGCGTGTCAGTTATGGGTTGCAATGATGAGGGTAGGTATATACGTATGGATTGAATTTGAGAATAATGTTTTTCAGTATAATTTATTATTATTAATTTCAGTACAATTTATTGTTTATGTGAATGTTTCGACCAAGTTAGAGTTACCAGGTACAGCGCAAGTTACGTACAGAATTACCTACCCTAATGAAAGATACAATCATAATAACCCTATAATTATGTCATAGTAACAGGATGGGGCGAGGTGACCCCTTACCCTGTCCACCACACGATTTGAAATTCGCCTATATTCCCGTAATCCATAGGTGACCTTCGGGCTCCCCCATTAGAAAGTAGGGTTGTCAGCTGTGAGGATTTGACAATAGGTATTGCACAGGGGAGGCTACAGTGCGTTCACAAAAGATCCCAGAGAGTCCTCATATGCTTAGAACGGCTTCCTGAGGGGGTTTTAGTAGGTAGAAATCCTACATAACCCGCAAACTCTGGGTTCGGGTATCTTATGAACATTTCCCCCTCTACAAAAATAAATAAAGAAGGTACTAGGGTACTCAAAATTTAATGCTCACGGTTATTTTGCCGGCGGTGCAAATTAATAAGTTTGAGTTTGAATTTGACATCGATGCGAGGCCACTTATCGTTTACCACTTATCATAAGAGCTCATCGGCTTATTAGTCGAATAGTTTTTGATTATGTTATTATTATTAAAATAAATAATATATCGTATAATATAATAACCTATACGTATTTAAATTTTATGACTAACTTGTTACACTAAACCTTTATTCTGTTTACAGCTTGTGAGCCTTATTTATTAGGCAAGGCTAGGTCGTAATATTTTTCAAGAATTTAAAAATATTTTTACATGTACAATAAAAATGATTTAGTGTTCAAATTATAGTATCTCAGATTTAGTTGGTAAATGTTTAATGTTTATTTCATGGTCACCATACTTACGAGTAGGAACGTAGGTACGTTCATTGCGTCGTTAAGCGGCTGCTGGAATAATAATATCATGATAATTAGGTGCCACTTTGCCACTTAAATATCTAAAAAAAAGGCTTCAAAAGAATATATGTAGAAAACAGTGTTGCAAGCCCTGCGGCCACCCTCCTGCGTGACCAAACAACCCCCACGCATGCCATTGGCACCCTTCAATGCATTTATGTGCCAAATTATGTGATCGATACTGGCACTGGTGGCTCTAACACAAAACAGATACTAAATAAACTATAGTCCATTTTTCTCAACTTTACTAAACTTCTAAATAGTCCAGGGAATGACAATTCTTGCCGTTGTTGACGACCAAGCGTTGCCGACCAAGAAGGGAGTGATAGACCCGCTCCTTGAAGAGGGGAAGACAAAGTAAGAAGGGAATCAGAACGTGGTTGAAGCAACTGGGTTCAATAACGGACCAATGAACTTAGAACATGGTTGAAGGTTCCATATACCTCAGACGCACCAATTTACTGCTACGTTACGGGCGACAGAAGAAAAATAGAAAGACTAAAAGATATAGAGAAAGAAGAAGTTATGATTGTTGCAATATGTATTAAAAATATTGGGGTTTTACACTCCCCTTCTCCGTGGCCAGTGCGAAGCTAACGTGATCAATGTTACGAAAACGTTACTGGGATCTGACGTCCATCTTTTCCCGGCGAACTGAAACTCGAGTTACTTTTAGTCATTTATTAAGTTTTATTTTCAACATTATCATAACTAGTTTCAGAACATTATGGAGAATTCTCAGATTGCTTAACATATTTTTCTTTCACCGAAGCATTTAACTTATAACTTGAGAGCGAATATTTGCCCTGCCCAGGACTCAAACCCTTACACTCGGTGCGGACACGCCACAAAATAGGCTGTAGGTGAAGAATATGGCCTTTAAAACAGTATCACGGTACATAAATAGATATCTAATCAGAATTATAATGTTATAGCGTTGTATCATGGTTCTGAATTCGATTACAAATCAGTTTTACGTCATAACCCCATTCTGTTACTGACCCCAGACAATAAGTTGTACTCAACATAAATGTCAATTACGATAGATATTGCGCGAAGTGAAGGTTTCATAGTAAACATCATATCAGTACAGTACCTACTAAATCGATGACAACATAACAGTCTATTTAATGACCCCGCCTGCGAAGCGACGGGTCCCGGATCCGATTCCCGGCTGGGGTAGTCAAGACACGAAGATCATTATAATTCTTACAACAATCTATTTATTTATATATATTTATATTTCTCTAAACTACAATATTTGTTAGATTTACACTATAATATCGTAATCAATAAAGTTTTGAACAATATAATATTAAGTAGGGACATTTTATTTAAAGTGAAATAAAAAATTGTAAACATTACATTCAACCAAGTAACGCCATCTGTTGAAATAAACAAGAACTAACTGTTTATGTAGAGTGCTGTTACCACAACGAGCCAGTTTCTCGGAAACAGCGAGGGTGGTTACTGGCCACTGCAGCCCAGGGGCTTCTTGGCATCCGCAACCAATTCTAACCACTGTATTATTGACAGCCAAGGGATACGATTTATTCTGATACGTCTTGTCATCGGTTTTTACGAAAAATGTAGGATAAAAAGAGAAAGCTAAAATTTGTCTTGGTGTTTTAAATAATTTGAATTGATATAAAACCTTCACTGTGTGAGATTTTCTGTAGTTCATTAGCAGTGCTAAATGACGCAGGGAATTCTAGTGCGGATGTATGAGAGTGTAAGCTTTTTTATTTCAAATCAAAAGGCCAGTGGCGACACAATTATATCTAAAAAAATAGATCGGATGTTTTAAATGAATATTTGTTTTATTATTTTTACTGCTATACACCCATGGAACTGATGCCAAGATTCAAATTTTAATGCGACATGTCGCGGTCGCATGATAGCGCAATAAAAAATTCTGGGAACTAAGAATTCTGGGAGCCACTTTGATTTGATTAGCCAAAATTCACAGCTTGAGATTCATGGTCATTGCTATTGTTGTTGAAGGGTTTCTTCTAAGAAAAACAAATTACATAGATTTCTGTGTTACACCAAATGATTTTAATTATAATTATAATCTATTTTTATTATTACTCAATACCGTCTTCACGCATAACTATAGTGAAAGTATAGTAAGCTGCTGATGATATGATTTCTTTTCAAGTTTCAGAGCTTCATCTCATCTCAAGCAAATACAGGGAGCATGGATGGATGCAAAAGAGGAGTTCATTTTGACACCTGTTTGCTAAAGTTATTAAATTGCATTGCAGTTTGTACTCCTCCGTCCGTAACTCCCCTAAGCAAAACATATGAAAGATCAACAAGAGAAAAACAACAGTGACAAAAATCGCAAAAAAACAGTAGTCCGCACTTACTAATTTATTCTGTGGAGTTTTTATGAAGTTCAATCTATACCACTGTATTTAAAGTGATCTATACAATCTGTTCGTTTCACCACAGAGTTAATATTGAAATAATTCCCAAATTATGATTTAAATCTTTTCGGTTTCGGTATTAAGCGGTAATTTAGAACAAACATTAATTCAATACTACTATAATGTTACAGAAAATTATAAGCTATAAATTCCGATGTGAAACTTTTATCAATAAAAATATTTCGAGTGGTTAAAATCACTCATTATTTAATAGTACTCACTTAGCTAGTAGTGGGCGATTTAGACTTAGCTAATCAATCGCCATATTAATCATGCATTAATTAACCACTATCTTTACAGCAACAGGATATTATAGAATAAATAGTATAGTATAATACATGTCAATCCATTAATATATTTTATTAATAACTTTCTGGACATAAAGATAATACAGAACGTTATTAATTATAATTATTGTTTGTATTAAAAAGTATACACCTAGTAATATAAAAAATGTGGATGTAAGTGTCCTAAGTCAATGTTATTAAGTGAAATCAGTTAATTGTTAATAACTTTCACTTTCATGTCATTTAACAAACGTATAATTTAATACTTAACACCCAATATTCTCACAAAATAAAAGCAGTATATAAAAGGATAACATGACGAACGTATGGAGATATAACGTTATTGAGCGAGAGCATGGCATATACATGGCATACAATGTAAAAAACAATTGTTTCAATCATCAAAATACAAAATATCTAAAGCAATAAAATAACGAGCAAAAATATCGATATCTGTGTGCAGAATTAACTGGCAACCCTTTTTGTCTATGAACGCTGGTGCGTCGACTGACAGCTGGCAGGTATATCCGGCCCACGAAGGAAAAAAGTGGCCCTTTTTCAAGCGTACGCCATTGCTGGCGTATGGTTGTGTATTTTATTGAAGGAAAAATCAAAAACCATCCAATATGGTGAGTATAGAACTTAGTAATAGTGTTCCAAAATCGGTGGAGAAGTTCTTGTGCTAATGTATAGCGATATTATTTTTGTAATTATGTGTAGAATTTTTGTTACAAACTTAGTTTCTTGAAGACCGTTTTCTTTGTAGTATCATCAGTCCGATGACGTTTTCAAACTATTGCGGTTAAATATTGAAGTGTTGTGCTGAATACCTTTCCCGATTAATACAATGGTTAATAAATAACATTATTTCGCGAATTGTGCTTTATTGACGAAAAATGCAGCATGCGTATGACATTCACTCGAGGCATCTGTTTTGTAATGGTTTGCTTATTGGCATTATGTTGATTGGTTTTTTCGTTTGCGCAGGTTAATTTTACGGTAGACGAGATCCGTACCATGATGGACAAAAAGCGGAATATCCGCAACATGTCCGTAATTGCCCACGTCGACCACGGCAAATCTACACTGACGGATTCTCTGGTTTCTAAAGCCGGTATCATTGCGGGAGCTCGAGCTGGCGAGACTCGCTTCACGGACACGAGAAAAGATGAACAAGACAGATGTATCACCATCAAATCAACGTGAGTACCGAGATTCCGACACATGGTGCAATAATCTTTTTTGGGTGTCAGTCTGCATACTGGTGCAGTCAAAATGGGGCTACTCTTGAAAGTTATTTAAACATAATTATTTCGTACATTCCAACATTTTTCTTTGTGTTGACATAAAACAGCTGATATTGTACAACTGTCAGTAAAGATATTTTTACACTTCATTCAATACTAAAGGTAGTTTCACATGTTACGAAAAACAACAATGTATTTAAAACGAAAAAATATAGTTTGCCTTTCTTAAATCGAAAATTATAAAGAAACAATTGTCAGAAATAATAAAATATTTACATGATGAATGTTCTTACCATTAGAAACTGAAAATCATTGAAGATTTTTAGAACGGCCATCTGATCACATACCTACAATTATTGAGCTCATTGTGTTAAATAATAGAAGATATATCATGAGAATTGTTTGCAGTGCTATCTCTATGTTCTTCGAGTTGGAAGAGAAAGATTTGGTGTTTATTACAAATGCTGATCAGCGTGAGAAGGGAGAGAAGGGTTTCTTGATCAACCTGATTGACTCACCTGGGCACGTTGACTTCTCTTCTGAGGTCACAGCGGCCCTTCGGGTCACTGATGGTGCCCTGGTCGTTGTGGACTGTGTATCTGGTAACTTTAAATACTAATAATGTTATTATATACTATATGTATGTATACTATAATGCTGTTAAAATGGAATGGAGCTGTGATTTCATCACATGGTATTTTAGTTAGTTCTGGATCTATTGATGACTCCTATTTTATTTTCAAAGTAGTAAAACAGTGTTTTCGTACAAAATATCATAATAATATAAAATTGTCCAAGGGATCCAATTAGGCATTTTCAATTTATGGATATTTTATTTTTAATGGACATACAATTGGAAAATAGTAATACTATGTTACATAATTAATTTATTATAGTACATTTATGATGTACATAGCTTAGGGGTCCACTTATTATCAGATTCTTACTATCATTTCTCAGTGTACAAATGATTGATTTTAATTGCGCCAGAAACTTCCTAATGAAATATGAAACAAACTCTGGAGAGACAAATGTGTAATTTGTAAAGAGCAATTATTTTCTTCCAAACAGGTGTGTGTGTACAAACTGAAACTGTCTTGCGTCAGGCCATCGCCGAGCGTATCAAGCCCATTCTGTTCATGAACAAGATGGACCGTGCCCTGCTCGAGCTGCAGCTGGAGTCTGAAGAGCTTTACCAGACCTTCCAGCGTATTGTTGAGAATGTCAACGTCATCATCGCCACCTACTCTGATGACAGCGGTCCTATGGGTATGTGGATTTGATTTTAACAATAATAAGGCCTTTGGTTCCGTATCTTTAAACTATGTTGATAATAACCAAAAACATATATTATTAGTCTGTTTTGTGAATCACTTTGTGCATAGGCCTCCATGTGTTTCCATTCTGTGTTTTCCAACTATTCTGTAAATGTTATCAGCCCTCCATGTGTACGGCCTCAATTGTCCTCTTTCATCATGGTCCCTTCCATTTTGTGGCTCTTGAGGTGCACCTCCCATCCATAATACATGTTGACTGCCCTGTACATTTCAATTAGACTTAGCATATATTTGATGACGGTTGCTAATATATAAATCATTTAAATATAATAATCATTTTATTTACATGGACTCAAATTTATTTCAGTATTATCTATGTACTTTTATTTATATTGCATATTAACATCAAAAATTTATAAAAGCAAATGTGATTATAAATAAAAATATTGCTTATAAATATTCTGAGTTACTTTAGAATTGTTTTGTCATTGAGAAATTGCATTGAAAGCATAGTTTTTATATGAAAGTCATTGATCTGATATTGAAAGTGTGTCTACCTACTTTCTCCACCTTCACTCATCTGACGATTACATTATAGCTACAATTTAGTATGTACTTGGGAATGTAATAAGACCATAACCTTGTGTACTAAACCTATTTGTAACATTTGTTGTAGCCATTTTTTTTAATTCCCTATTCTCACACACTCATACCCTAGGATTTCCTGGGTATAGTGTACAAATGTCCCATAGCCTGAAAATAAACATTAATTGGGTGGTTGTTATATGCTTGCGTTGTTTGGTTACTTTTAACTTTGCAGGCATAGTCACACTACCTACCTAGATTCGTCTTACAGTACACCAGCATTGATGCAAATGTAATTAAATTATATTATTATGCTGAGCTTGTAAGTCATTGATTGGTGATATTGAGAGATAAGAATGATAAAAGATCAGCATGTTAATAATATTGAAACATAATCTAGTTTGAACAATCACAAGTTCATGCTTGTATCACACGTGAAGTAATCTTGTGATAGTGTAGTCCCAGCTGATAATTTAATGTGTAACAAAATTTATATTATGATGTTGGATGACAACTCTAATGTAATTTATTAGTTAGGCAAAGCAAACATTACAATATTTAAATAATTACAATGTGTTACTATGTATAAGTATTACACTGGACAACTTCCTTACATTATAATGACCTTTCAGACTTTTGCGCATCTCGATAACAATAGAAAGTAATTGTGTCTCGAGCATCTTACGATGCTTCAGAGTTCAAGAAGACCTCTTGAATACATTGACACATTGTTAATGTATTAGCTGTTCTCACCCTGCAATACCGAAACCAGTCCTTGTAGAAGTCACATAA
>DWKC01001359.1:0-10231 GCA_018249195.1 Racta chiria
CGTCGGTTACATATCATATCATATCATACACATAATAAATCTGTAGCTGATCGCTGTCTTTACATACAAGATATGTGGAGGAAACTTATAGGGGGGTTATAGTAAGGAAGAGTACCCAAATCAACCATTCTTAGAATTTTTATCTGTTTGTGTTTTTGTTCGCGCTAATCTCAGAAACGGCTGATCCGATTTGAATGCGATTTTCACTAAGATATTTCGCTATGCTTGGATTGACTCTAAGGGGTATTTATTTGAAATCAGTGCACAAATAAAAAAGATATGACAATTTAAAGAAATCCGTCTATACAAATTCCATGCGAAGGGAGTCGAGGGCTTAGCTAGTTTTAATATAATAATGTGTCAGGGAAGACAATTTTTCGATTTAGGGATCCATTTGCGAAATTTAGACCTGCGACAGCGTATCAGCCAATGCAGAATAAATGTAAAATACGATGATTGATATGTTAACGTTTAAATCGTTAGCGCCCTGAAATATCAGAGGCTGCGGTCATCCCGCATCATTTACTGAGGACAACCCCTTTTCGTCATGTGTTTCGACAGCAACACCTTAGAATTAAAACTATTGACCATCTTAGGTATAATACATACTGGTATCGTGTTTATGCTTTTGCTTGTATCTTTGCTTATATCATTTGTTTTATTGTACTTATTCAGATGGACAAAGTATCATAGCGAAGACAGTCCAAAGAATCATCTTATTCTGCTTAATCTTATTTTTAAATGCGCGTATTTTTATGACTGACTCATTTACAGATCATAAACCTTACCCACTTCTAGATGACCTAGAAACTTTGTGACATTTGAGATAAAAATAGGAACCAATATTATACAGCTTTCTTTGTTACCACCGGTTATCACACCAACCGAAAAATAGCCGAGTCAAATCTTGAGCTTGATTTATATCCCAAGAACTTAGCACCCTTTACAGATCTCGATTCTTTAGTCGGTGAAATAGAGGACGGTGCATTATTCAATTTTGAACTTGGCTCAAGAAAAAAAACAAACCAAAAATCTTTATTTGTCTAACAGTATAACAATTACTCCTTTATTGTCCAAGATCACCTAGTAAGCTTATGCAAAAGCCTGTGTCAGGTGACCCCGCTCTTATAGTAGATGTTTTACACCTGTTTAAAATGATTAACAAAAGATAAACAAAATTAAATTAAAAAGTTTAGATTCTAAATTCTAAATGCCACCTCAGTGTGTTTGCGAGTTGTGGTGTGTGTGTGTATGTGTGTCCACTTATTGTTATTATCTTGTTATTATAATATAGGACGTTTCAATAGATTTTCTATGTCATTATAATCTAGTGATTGTAGCCAAATTGTAGTATTCTTTTTAACATCGTATGTTTTTTGTCTATAAATATCTAGGATGTCGTTTATAATATTATATATGTAGGCCGCTTGTGCTGTGTACTGTCTATTTGCGAAAGTTGTGTTCATACGAGGTACTACTACAGCCTTATTTTTCCTTCTTTTAAGTTGTGTTATTGTTGAGTCATAATTTAATGTTTTATGTTGATGTATTGCTATTGAAAGAATGTAAAATTTCCTTACTGACAGTACACCAGTTTCTTTATAGAGTTGTTTAGTATCATATCTAAAAGGTTTGTAATACATAACTTTCAGCAGGCAGCGCTGACCTCGCTCAACATCTAACAATTTTGTTTTAGCTGCACCGCCCCATGCTGTTATGCAATATCCTATCACTGATTGTGCTAAGGAGACATAGATTTGATTTAGTAGTTTCTTGGACGTAACATTCCTTAATATTTTGAATATCCACACTAGTCTTCTAATTCTGCTATTTATGTAGGAAATATGTTGATACCAGGTTAATCTTCGATCTATCATGATTCCTAAATATTTGGTTGTAGTTACCCTATTTATTATGTTACAGTTACATTCACTAGTATTTAGCAAGTTACAATTGTGAATTTTTAGTTTGTAATCATTACTTGGTTGTGTTTTGTTATTTATAGAGAAGCATATGTAATTAGTTTTAGATATATTTAATGTTAACAAATTAGATTTTAGCCACTTATTGATCATGTTCAACCCTATTTCCGCTTTTTCAAATACTTTACTCCAATTTGCATCCTCAAATAACAGTACCGTGTCATCTGCATAAGAAAAGATTTTCCCGCCAATATTCATTGAAGTTAGCTCGTTAATATAAATGAGAAACAATGTAGGTCCTAGTACGCTTCCTTGGGGAACACCAAAAGATACATACGTATCAGAACTAAGATGATCGCCGATTTTTACTCTTTGTTTCCGCCCATATAAGTAGTTTTTGAACAGTTCGTAGGCTATGCCTCTAATGCCTATAGTTTCAAGTTTTTGCAAAAGAATGGAAAGAGAGATTCCATGTGTGTAAATACTTATTCAATAATTCGCTTTATGAATAAACCTTAGCATACGAATGTAAATTGATTACGCGGTGTAATAAGTGTATTACGTACCGTCTCCTTCATCTGTATCTGGTTGATCTTGATCCGGAAGAGCTTGTTGGTGAAGTCTGCGTTGAAGGAGAAGAGGTCCGCGTCTTGCACCTCCCGCCCACGCGGCACCTTCGACAGCACGCGCGCCTTGCCGCACGCCAGCGACTGCAGCGTACGACGCAGCTCGCCCTCCTGCATACAACACAAACAACCATAAGAAGATAATGAACAGTAGATGATGAACGTGGAGAAGATAATGAAAAATATGAACAAGTAGATGATGAACATGGAGAAGATAATGAAAAATATGAACAGGTAGATGATGAACATGGAAAAGATAATGAAAAATATGAACAGGAAGATGAACATGGAGAAGATAATGAAAAATATGAACAAGTAGATGATGAACATGGAGAAGATAATGAAAAATATGAACAAGTAGATGATGAACATGCAGAAGATAATGAAAAATCAAAAATCAAAAATCAAAAAATCAAAAATCAATCAAATCAAACAAGTAGACGATGAACATGCAGAAGATAATGAAAAATATGAGCAAGTAGACGATCAAAAAACATTACAAGATATGTTAACATGGTTTACCTCAATATTTGTAGCAGTTTTGATTTCTTCAAAAGAGAGATAGCCTCCGTCGTTAAATAGAAGTAATACTAGCGCTTGAAATAGTGAGACTTGTAATTCTTTGTTACCCTGGAATAGAAAAGTTTTAAAATAATTACTAAGACCTAAGACATCCATGTATTCACATCAAATATTTATGGTGTTACTAGTTGACTCAGTAAACGTTGTTATGCCGAAATATTAAAAATGGGAGAAAGGGTAGAAAAGTAAAATTTTTAATTTCGGCTTCAGTGTTTCCGAGTACTTTAAAAAACGTAGCATAATCACTACCGTATATTTACTGAGTTAAATACATGTAGTACCTGTGTGAAGTGCGCCCGGAGCACACAGTGGCCGAGCGTGGCTTGCCACTGGAGCTTGCGGCCCGAGTGCTTGGCCAGGTAGAACTTGGCAAAGTGATCCTGGTGGCGCGTGAGCTCGGCCGGCAGCCGCGCCTCCACCGGTGGGTAAGTAGGCCAGAACCCCATCGTCAGGATGTACACAGACAGCTCCAGCCCGCCGCTCTCCTGCGACGCTGCTAGATGCTGCCGATGGGCGACATTCTTAATTTGAATTATTTTTCTTTTTAAGCAGTCAAAGGAGCAGTTGGGTCACCTGATGTCAAGTGATTACCGCCGTCCACCGATATTAACAACACAAGGCTGGGATGTCACTAACGCGTTGCCTACCATGAAGGAAGTAATAAAACCGCACAAGCGGGGTATACAAAGAAAGAATGGAAGCATTGCATCATTATACCAACCAACATCAAAAACGTCATTAACTGACCCCAGACACACCATTTGTCAAAATAAAAATTTGACAAAATAAGTCAACACGAGAAAAATTTACTAAACACACACGTGCACATCCGTGACCTTTCCGACTACTGCGCATCTCGATAACGAAAGTAATTGTGTCTCGCGTCATATGATGCTTGCGGGGTTCAATTTACAAATGTCAATAATAACTATTTCTTCACAAACCTGTTTATACGTAATATTGATATCCTTAGACAGCTCCATGTCTTTAAACATCCCCTCAAGCTTGCAAGTGAAGCCGCCACCACACTCTTGCTTCAGTTTACTGAGCATTGACTTCTCAGCATCCACCGAGGCTGACTTGCCAACAAGCAGTCTCTTGGCCAAGTCCTTCTTGTAGAAGGCCTCGAACACATCCTTGCCATGGATGAACCTGAACAATACCATAATTTTGTCCAGTAGTCTCTCAAGCTCCTCCTCTGTTGCTTCCTTGTTGCCGGCTCGAAGTTTCACGTCGACAAACTTTGCTGCAATACAAATTTGAAGTTTTTTATTACAAATATTTGTTAGCGCCCCTGACAACATTACTGTTCATCATATGTATTCACTTATGAATGTTATCAATTATTATGAAATAAATTTATTATTATATATTTTATTATATATATTATTAGTGGGATAGGATTGAAGAAAATGATATAGCTTCTTCACCTTCATATGACATAGGATTACATGGAATTTTTAAGTAACATTTTCTGAAATATTGCAAGTAGTATCCTCATTTTCTTTACAACAAATCGTAATGAAAAGTGGCAAATATACTTTTCTCTTGCATAAAATGTAAAATAATAAAAGATTTTGTTTAATATTTTTTTATCAATATATATATATTTTGTATAATATCTTTCACACAACTCACAAACTGTCATCTGATCCCAAATTAAGCGTTAGCCTGTACAATGGTGATCAGACAACTGATAAACATACATATACATATTTTTAATATACTTTTTACCAGAAACACAGAAAAAACAATCCTGTTCATCACAGAAATCCACCCACACCTGGACGGGAACCGAACCCACGACCTCCGGTATTGCAGTCAAGTTTACTAACCACTGGACTTACAGACCAGTTAATATTTAATAAACAAAGTAAATATACCAACATACATCAACAGCATTGTACTGACCAATGAGCTCAGCGGGCTTGTTCTGCCGCTGATTGATGAAGTGTTCAAACGCCTCCCTCATGGAGTATAGGAAGCGCTCGTTCCGCTGGAAGCAGGCGCTCACCACGTGGTCCAGTTGCTCCTTGAAGTCCAGCAGCTCGGCCACCATTGTCTTGTCCCGCTCCGGCTCAATCACTATTGTACGACCTTTTTTCTGCAAAATTACAATTTGGTAAATAAACTAGTCAAAAAAACTGATATTCGTTACGAGTTTTATAGATTATTAGTTCTCTTTCGATAGTACGAAGCCTGTCTGCGAAGCGAATGTGTTCTTAGCCTGTAGGTGTTATTTATGATGTGTATTATCAATTATTTGTCTGTGCTTTAAAATTTTGAGTTGTATATTGATATTCCCTATACATGAGACTAACAGAGGCTTAGGATACTTTTTAGGGCAACCTGACCCTTTAAAGGCTAAAAATTTGACAAAACTCATAAGACAATATATAAATGTTACTACTCAAACTTACACAGCTTTAATACACATTGTACAATAGTCGGATGCAGAGCTATTATTGGTCGAATTCACGTCACTCGTGCCGTCGCTTTTTGCGATTGGTTTTCCGGGCGATGTTCAACGTTGAGTTCGCGCAAATGGTATACATTGACCCAAAGTCTTTATTCATCTGTGCTCAAGAATCGTGACGCTTACTACAGTAGTTCTTCTTTGCAACCCTTATCTGTCCCACTACTGGACTCGGGTCTCCACTCACAATGTGAGGGGTGCAGGCCATAGTCCACCACACTGGCCAAGTGCGGATTGGTAGACTTCACACATTTGAGGACTTTATGAGAACTCTCGGGAGCGCAGGTTTCATAAGCATGTTTTGATACGCACATAATTTTGAAAATTAGAGATGCGCGCAGCAGGATTTGAACCCGGGACCTCCCGTTCAAGAGACCAACGTTCAAACCATTAGGCTATCTGTTCTGTATATAACTATAGTAGTTACTCAATAATATTTAAGATTTTTGCAAATTTTATTTTGGACTATTTACATAAATCGTATTAAAAAAAAAATTATTACAACAAATATTTTTATTTGGCTTTCACAAAGACTTTACAGAGTCTTGGGTTTCTAAGAAGCACACTAGGAGAAAGTCTTCATACCTTAATATAAGCATTGAAGTGATTGCAGAGCTCGTTGAGCCCATCCTTGACCCTGCTGAAGAGGCTGTAGAGCGTGGTAAGGTCTGTCAGCCGCGGGCCGTCCATCAGCGACTCTAGCCCCTTGCTCAGGATACCCGACAGGTGCTCGCTCAGGAGCTGCCTCTCGATCGTGTGGATTAGCTGCCATCTGATATTAAGGGTTTCAGTAAGCTATCTAGCGACAACATTTCGATAAGATTATAACAAATTACTCTTTGTTTGGCAATTGATTTGAGAATGAAGTCAAAACAAACAAGCATTGAGAACATTTGCGTATTATACATGATTTATGACATTGTCTAACACATTTAATGTTCTAGTTTAGACCAATAAAGTTTTCATTTTAGGTTAGACACTTTTCCTTCTCTATTCAAAGCATAATACAATTTGGAAAAATGAAAAAAACTGAGACAAAATAATCCATGCTGAGTAAGTCATTATTGCCATTTACAAAATAGGAATTAAGTTGATGTCATAGCTGTGAAATGTCTTTAAAATTCGCATTAATTGCATAATAAAATTGTTTTGTTATATAACTGTCAATCATTGCCCGATGGAAATTTCTAGAACTTAAACCAGTCAATGTACTAATAATAATAAGACATTACTACAATTCATATCAAACTCCTTTGTCATTCAAGCCGACAGACTTTGGAATGCTCTTCCGGAAGATTTTAGGAAAGTTGGTAGCAGACACTCCTTTAAACATAAAATCACTTCCCTTTTTTAACCACTCATGTTAATTAATTATTACATTAACTTATTCCCACTTTTGTCTTTGTATGTGGTTTAAAATATCATAACGTCATGGCCTTTTTTCAATACCGCCTACGCTGATTTCTGCTCAGACCAAAGGTTGACTGGTAGAGAATACCTTTAGTATTAAGTCCGCCTTTTGTACCACGTCCTTTTTGGTACAATAAAGATTTAAATAAAAATAAATAAAATAAATTACTAGACAATATAATAATTCTTTTAGCCTTATGCATCCTATATTTCAGGAGGTGCAATAAATTTTAAATAAACGAATGACAACGTACTTGGTGGAGGGGTCGAGGTAGTGTAGAAGGCGCTCGTTCTCCTCCCGGAGCCGTTTCTCGACGTGCGCGAGGTATTGCGGCACGGCCAGCTCGCGCATCAGCCGCTGGCCCTCCGCCGCGTACAGTCGCTCCGTCGCTAGCAGGAACCTGAGATCATATCGTGAAAATGAACTGACAGAGTAGCTTTATCTCCTCGTTTCGGCTGGCTGGCCCAGTGGTGAAATCGAGTCTCTCCTCTTCAATGGAGGCTTCAATTCACAAGCTGCTGATTGGTGGCCACCGTAAGTCGGAAATTTTTATGCTATCTATCTGCTTAGCAATTGGTAATGAGGGCTTATTGTGCCCAGCGAAGCACGGAAATTTTTGCCTGGTTTTGAATCTGAAGTCGTTTTTTAGTTATACCCAATAATGCGTATTTAATTGACTTCAACTACGTTGACGATGTTTCTTTTCCTTTCCGATATATTTGAAGTAGTTTTTTGTTTTAAATTACAAAAAAGATTATTTATTAATTTAATTATTAAAGATTATTTATTTGTTTACGGCATAAATAAATTTACTTGTGCTCAAACGCGTCCTGGTATATCTGCAGATCGGAGAGCATGCGCAGCAAGCTCTTGAGCAGCGAGATATCAACGGAGTCTCCACCGCGCTCGCGCTCGATCAGCAGCAGCAGCCCATCCACCGTGCGCGTCTGCACCAGCGTGTTCATTGCTATGTGGTGCCTGAACAGGTCCAGACCCATGTCCCTGTGGTAAATGTTATTTGTTCACATAATCGTTGCCCGTGGTTTAGATCACATGTGCACCCAGCCCACTCATTATTTCTGTAATATGTTCCAGCACTCAGTTATCTGCAAGAGATCGCTCTTAGCGATAATAATAAATATCTAAAAAATTAATAATGACTATTGTCTGTTCATATTTATATCTGTAACTGCATTATATATATATTTATAAGGTACAATAAAATATAATCGTCTTTACTCTGTGACAAACAACTTAGTTTTGAAGAGTAAAGTGTGTAATTAACGTATGTTCTCTTTTTCTCCTGCTATAAATAAATAAATAAAAAAATATATATTGTATCAGACATATTTCACGATTTGTTTATATTCTATTTAGCTACTTAAAAAGAAAAATTAAGTATATGGCATTAACCGCACTTCTTCTCTTTGGGAGTTCACAGAAAACCAGACTTGTAGGAACTGCACAAGCTGAGTAGAACTATTACATTGAGGTACCAAAGCGCAGGCAATAATGAAAGGATAAGACACATTTCATTATTGATTTAGGTAGGGGCTTGGTATTGTTAACTTCTTGACTTTCGTTAAATGAGTTTTTAGTTCCTAAGACGAAATAAATGTTTTTTTTTGACACGAAATTTTATTATGTTTGAGACCTTAACTATTATAATCTTATTAGGGGTTTGTGCAGATTGAAATTAGGCCCTTCCCTTTGGATAACTATGAACGAACAGCTAGAGTAACACTAGATACCTGTGCACCTGGTAGCTCCCTAAACTAAGCCCTGCAATGAACCCCTTACACTAGAGGGGACAGCGGCATAATGGTTTATAATTATTAATGTAAAGACAAATTTATTTTTATAATAATTAGTACTTTCATCCGCCATTTTCAAAATATAGATAAATATAGACGTATAAATGCAAGATTAGCATTTTAAAAAAAATAGTGGTTAATACCATGAGAAGTATCCCCTATCACATGTTAATTATGTAAGTTATAGAACTTGTGTGTGTATGTAAGTTATAGAACTGTGTGGTGCTATTACCATATGGAGTGTATGCTAGGATTCTGCAAGACATAGGTCCTATCGAGGTATAGAAATATGCTCCGGATCATGATCATTTGGCGGCAGTGAGCGCGCCAGCAGTCGTCCATTCGCTTGAGGAACACCTGTCGGTCCATGCTCTCAGACAGGAACTGCTCGATGTTCGCTTTCACATGAGCTTCAACTAGGTTTGTAAGGTTTACATATAGTTGCGAAGCCATCTGAAAATACAACAAAAAAAAACATTAATTCAAGGCATGTTATAGTGTACTATTTTACAACCTCGTTAATTATTTTTAATGCTAATTTGCATTCAATAACATTCTATATAATGCTGCTCCTAAATAACTAAAATCTACTTTTTAATTCTAGAGCACACACACAAAAATAAATATACTTCTATTTACCCTTAGTAGCTACTTAACAAATATAGTGAAGAAGTTTTACCTATACTTTGTTCTAATTTTTGAAAGAAATGTGCACACTTCTGTGAAAAGCACCACAGAATTGAATAGAGTTGAAGTAATCTTTTGCATTGTCTTTATTTTTCTTTGTTACCAGAAGGCAAGCGATCCGAAGGCTCATCTGATGGTAAGATATGATATGATGGTCCCCCACATGTGGCCATTAGCAATACCAGGCTATGGTTTGAGTAATGCATAAACAGGCAGAAAGAAGGGAAGCAGTGCAACGCTGAAGCATCAATTGTCAGGTCAATTATGTCACTAACGTGCCCCAGGCACACCACCAATATACTGCTTCAGGACATGTCCATGCTGAACATATGTCTCTCCTATTTTCCGTCACTCTGATGACTCCTGAGCATTCTAAATAGGTGCCCCCCTCTGACTTTTTCTAGTCATTGGCATAATATATATTTTATCACAATTTGTAGCAGCATTGTATTATTGAGATAATCTAGGATTGGTCTCAATGTATTATACTTGCCTTTTTGGTGATTGTTGTAAATTTTCTAGTTTTTATTTATTTATTTATTACACTTCATTGTACACCATAAGTAACAGCTACAGAATATGCATGTGAGAGTTTATATAGTTGTGTACAAAAGGCGATCTTATCGCTAAATAGCGATTTCTTCCAGATAACCTTTGGGAAGATGACAAAGAGAGAAATAAGAATTACAGCAGAGCAGCTAGTTATTTGTCAG
>DWKC01001360.1:0-10230 GCA_018249195.1 Racta chiria
GTGGCACTGTGTAGTGAGCACTGTGCGGTGTACACTGGGCAGTGTGCAGTGTGCAGTGGGCAGCAGCGGAGAGACACAGCGAGGAGTGAGGACGGAAGTAGCTCTAGGCCGCGGCCTTGCCAGCACACGCACACACACAGAGATACATTCCCCAGAGTGTGCAATGCACATAATGTATCTTCAATTTACTACGTCATACGACTAATCCAAGAAAATCACAGCAACATTTTAATTGCATTTATCACTTTAAAATATAAAACAAAGTCGCTTTCTCTGTCCCTTATATCCTTATGTATGCTTAAATATTTAAAACTACGCAACGGATTTTGATGCGATTTTTGTTTCTTCGCCGACGGAGTCGCGGGCTCAGCTAGTTAATAATATTTTAAAATATCACAGTAACGTTTCCATATAGAAATGGATCGCGCACCGCGGTGGTCATGGTCAAATATTTCTGTTTGCGTTTTTTTAACAATTTTCATCCACACGCCGGTCATTATGAGAGCGTGAAATGGCCGGCACAGCTTGCCAAACACTGCATCGACCTTCTGTCCAATGCCACATTATTTCGGACGATCTGGGCTGCAGCCCCGCGCACAGCCAGCCGTGTGTCCCTCTCGTCGGGCAGGATTTAGTTACAGGAATGTAAAATACATTACTTTATTACCTCCGTTGACCTTTAACAAGTTACTTCAGTAAGTGTAGTGAGTAGTTTAATAACGTAATATGTATTTCGGAATGAAAGTATTCCGCCCCCTGCTCTAATATAATAACATACGAGTGGCTCTACTCCACGTAACGTCAGGTATGTCGCTAGTACTACCGATAACTACGAGTACAAGCAGCAGGAACACGGTAACATAATATTATATAACTTGTGCACGAACCTTACCATTCGGCGACGATCAACTATTCACAATAATTATTTTAGTAAACAATTAAATGATAGTTGAAGGTCAACGTTTAGTGTTTGGGCGATGCAAGTTAATTAAAAATAGATTCGATCGATATGTTGTAATACAGATGGGTCCAGTAAATGGATGTATACGTCACAGCGGTGTCAGGGACGGGAGTCGAGTTGCGCGCGCGGAGTTGGATGTGTGCTGGGACTGAGGCTGTATCAAGTGCATTTGGAAGTGGGTCAGGTCAGCGGGGAGAGGGGGGTGGGGGAGGTGGCGGGCCGCGACCCAGGTCGCAGCACCACGGCCAAGGGTGGTCTGCGAAGGTTGCGCTCGTTCTTTGTCTTGCTCGGGGACAAATAACTTTAATTATGACTATATCGGACTAGAGTTGTTTCACTTAGTTAAAATAAGTGTTTTATGATTCACTACTTATTCGAAGTCTGGTTATAAAAGTCACAAGTGCGGTGATTTCATGATAATAATTAAGGATTGTTAATAAACAGATCACTGATTTCAATTCAAACCCACAGCTTACTCACAATTTTGAAGTTGAATTTTTATTAAATGAAATGTCTTAGAAACAATGTATTTTCAAGAAACTATAATAATTGTTAAGCAACAATTATAACTCCCGAGTGGGAGCGATGTGACCAAACACAAGATGGCGCCCGTGCGGTGTCATTAACGTCACCGATGATGCATTTATACTTCCCGCCCCTCAAATAGAAGAGTGTCATTCGTCAGACGTCTGTATTTTTATAACTAGAGTTAAAGCTTGCTATTGTGATATGGGTAAAATGTCGTTACATGAAGTTGAGCGCGACCAAGGTCGGCCTTCAAATATCCGTCATGGATCAATACTTGTAACTTTGTGAACACTCTTTCGCATTTGCCTGCGTTTATTTTGCCAAATTAACATGAATAGGTGGTGAAATCTTTCAGTTATAGAGCCACTTACGCGGTTTTAGCTTTTCGTTCGTGAGCATCGCCGCATTAACAGTGTGTGTCGGTGTTGCACCAATCATCGAAGTCTGATGATAATAATCAGGTGATTGGCCCATCCTGGTGTTCAATATTACAAAACACATTAATTACCTTGACACTTACCACCGCAACAAACTGTAGGTAACCATTGAGCGTCGATTTTGGCAAACTTTCTATTGGCAGCTAGCTTGAAGTTCATTTTAGAAAGCGCATTATATTACTGTAGGTGAACACAAAGTTTTCTTTTCATAACAATTGTAACTAAATTTGGTACTAGTATCTACATCATAAACGTAGCCATGTCGAAACCGAACGAACCGCCATCCCTAGCGACAGCGGAGGGAGCGTCGGCGCGCCACTGACCCACTTAGCCTCACCAACTCCGACGTTACTGCCAACGAAACTATTTCTTTATATAACATGTTGCAAAATCTAAAATCGTCCTTACACCTTCTCTTCTATTTTTAATCACTTCTAACTTTAAATGTTCCACGATGCCGCTTCGACCTATTTAAGACGCGTTCACCGAGACCATTCATTTGCTAAGGTGCCTGTTAAATAAAACTTTTAAAATGTATGTCTACTGAGATGCACTCGTTACACTATCGGTGGCTCGCTGTATGTCCGTCGGTGCCGAAGTTCACAAAGCAATCTACTCGTAGAGACTCTTCTGCATCTAAGTGTATTGTGGCTTGTCCCTGACTTGGGTGTATGTGTGCCGTACGTACACGATACACGTGTCGAATGGTGCTCGTGTGTGCAGCCGAGTGCAGTGAAGATAATACGCGAGCTGTATATTTATACACGAGTATTAATAATGTCAATTACGTACTGCACAGTGTACACGGGAGTTGGGATCGTTTCGCTTATATTTGCGTTGTCCATAATCATTATATCTGTTAACTGTTGTCACTATTTAACATATCCTCTATTTTCTCTGATTCAAATACTTCACTAATTTTAGCAGCCCTAGAGTGTAATATAGACGAAACAGAAGTGATTGTTCAGCCAGTACAAGTGCTAAGGCAATGCATTTTTTCGTTTCAACATTTACCATAACAGCAACAAAAAATGTTAATGAAATTCTTATCTGTAGTAGTTCATGTTTCAGTAAATGTGTTGAGTTGTATTAAGGTTGGCACGAGACTTCGGGGAGCGCAGAGCGGGCCGGGGCCTGCACGTGTCTCGGCTCTCGGCCGCAGTGACGAAGGCCGCGGCATGAAAGGCATGAGGGGAGGGATGTTATGAGTGCTACATCGCGTAGCTACTTGCACACAACATTTTCGTAGCTATGCCTCCTTTCTATGTTTTCCTGGTACCCGTGCAGCTCTCTGTTATGAACTTTTGTAACCATGAAGCTCTCTCTGGCTAGTTTAGTTTTTTTGTACTTTGGTATGTGATGTATTTGCTTCATTCGACCCAAAACATTGTCATACAAATGTCAACTTTTAATTAATTTGATAATAGAACCAGAAAATAAAGCCGAGAAGTAGAAACGTTTACGTATTAGCAGTATTTATGCCAGTCAATACCGCGTAAGTCCTCTGTTTACACCTCATTAACGTTTGAAATGTTACGATTACGAAATATTAGATTAACGAAATAATAATGACGGTCATCTAGTAAACAAACCATTTGGTGCTGAATACATTTGTTACATTGTTAACAAAGCTCTGATACCTGTGTCTAGAGCTAGACTACCGCTCTACACAATATTACAACGGGATCTTCCATTACTCTATCAACAACAAAGTTAATGCGTTCTAGAACGGAGGTTTTACATGTACGTAATTAATCACAGAAAATTGTTGTCTCGTGTGAAGAAAACAAGGTTTATATTCGAAAACCAGAGCTTCTTGTAAAGTAGTTACACAAGCTAGCATAAAATGCCGGTTTGTTATTGCGCCGTCTCTCTCTAAGGCGAAACGCAAAGATGGCTTATTGATTTGTTTTCATTGCATCTCTTTTTAGCATGCTGTAAACCGTAAGTGCGTTTCGTCGAAGTGACCTTCTACTTATTTGCTTCATGTAACTCGGCTAGATAAGTTGTTTTGGTGTCATCTCGCTCTAGCGGTACTCGGGGCGAGGAAGGTGGAAGCTCCTCTATTTCATACGACCGCGCGTCGCATACGACGCTGTGGTCGTGGAGCTATGGCGGACAGCGATACTTTCATGTTTGTCGTATTCTTACAGACCTACTGCCGAGGTACGAAAGTAAAATTCACGCAATATTATTAATTAGTATTTATAACATTAATAAATAATTTAGATTCAGTAACCCATCACATGAATCTAGTCCGCAAATACTCGCTCTGCCGCGGTCAGCGGGCGGCTGCAGTTCGGACCAATTAAACTGAAGTTAGGCGCACTTACATGCCAACCATCGTACATATTATGCTGCACACACACACATACACACAATCAACATATTTCTAAAGTTTTGTAATTGTTTAAATATGTAAGTAGTAGTTAACAATTATTATAGAATTCTATTACAGAAGTTCTAAATAATACAGGAAAGAAACACCGAAAAAAGAATTCTGTTACATTTTGAATTATTAAATGAACAGCCAGCTCATCACTTTTTTGGTACCGTCAGATGTTAGAGGGAAGATATAGAGCCAGCCTCCAACAGAAGCGATGTGGTGGGCCGCGCGCAGGAGAGGCTGGCGTGCTATCTACGAAGCCCCGACCTACACATCCCAAATACAAATAAACGTACTCGTATTGGTTCCTACATTTCCATAAGCAGGTATCATTCGATTTATTTTTACGTAACATTCCCGCGCGCCAACACAAAGCAAATAAAAATACGCGTCGCAGTGTGCCGGTTCGTATCCTTGAAATGACTTATTAATGCAGGTAGGTGTGTGTGTGCACAACGTTGAAGAAAAACACCAACTAGGAAGAGAACGAGCTCTGATATGCGTATAAATGTTGTGTTGCACGGATTGATTCAATATTACGTTACGTTGAAGTTGACTTATTACACGATTTAACATGAGAATCGTTTTAGACTGCTAAGAGTCCTAAACGATTCTCATGCGTTAGCACTAATGCTAACGCTACGCCGTCCGTCCGTCCGTCACAGGATTCTATCTCTTAAAACGTAATAGATAGACACTTTAAATGTTTAACACAAAAGGGATCTTCTTATAACAAAACTATTTTCACCGTAAATATTGCGCGATGGTGGAATCCTTCGGCATCTCCAACGATTCTAATAGCAAAATGCTGGTGGTAAGCGTTCGGCGGTGTACCAATTAATGCGTAATTATAATGATCACTTTAAGAATGTACACTTATTAAATAGTAGTCCTAGAACGTTCAGAAAGCAAGTACGACAGTATATTCCCTCGGAGTGGTCTGCAGTACAATGTCATGTAATATATTGTTTGTTGTTGATGCTAATAACTGTCTTCTTGTAGCAACATTTCTATTTCCAGTTTCAATTTTTTTGATAGTTTGTAGTAATTAGTGGTTAACGGTGTTGGTTAGCGATAAAGTACTAATTCTACCATTATATTCACTTTGTAATTTATATCGTCGTACCGTCAGTTAACCCAAATAAAGAGAAAAAAAATGTATGATATGATGATGACAAGCATTTTCCCGCGACTACGCCCACGTGGAACCACTTTTATTGTCCTAACAAGTCGAAATTTCAAAACGTTGGAGGAGCCAGACGGACTTCACAAAAAATATATGATCTTTTCGCTCGCCCTACCGCCAAGTAATTGACTTCTGTCGCCTCTTACTCCGCCCTGGTCTACTAGCATAGGAATAATATTCTAGGCCGCAGCAATACGGCAAGAATAAATAGTCCTTAGCTCGTATACCTACTACGCGTTGTTATTTATGGACATTTCAACTCTTATTAAGAAGATTTTAGTCACAAAATATTTTTATCAGCGAAGTGCAAATGTAGCTTCTTTCCCTGTATATGAGATTACAGCCACTGTTTGTTTCGTTTAACCCTGTCGCTGTAGCCCGCTGCTGCTCTGCCGTAGATGATCCTAATAAGGTGTGATAGTTTATCTTAACTGCGACGCCGTGATATTTTTCTAGCTTGAAGGTAAATTTTTCACACGTAAGTATATAAAATTGGAATGAAAATTGTATATTATTTTGTCTACTTAAACTTTAGAATTTATTTTACTTGTATAAATATTTTAAAACGAATTGTGCCCGCGACGTCGTCCGAGTTTGAATTTAATATAATTCTTAAATAAAATTACCTTATTTACTCCTTATTACATCAGCTATCTGCCAGTGAAAGCCCCATCAAAATCAGTCCAACCGTTCTAAACATAAACTAGAACAGACAGACAGATAGACAAAAATTGAAAAAAAAAATGTTATTTTGGCATTTGTACCGTGTACAAACATATGTACAAACAGACACTCGAATTTTATTTATTTGTAGGTATAGATTATTACCAGTACCAGGTATAACTAACTTGCCACATTTAGGCCGCCGAAATGGCTTAACGATTGCAATCTAACAATAACAACTAGGAATCAGGTCTTTGTGTGCCCTCCGAAGCACAGAAGCGCTCATGAAATTTTTGCTACTAACTGTCACCCATTCTCCTACCGACCGCGCCCGCTGTTGCTTAACTTTTACGATCGAAACAAGGCACCGAGCTATGAACGCTTCCAATACCTTACATATGTATTATTACAGTAAGATCTACCTAGACTTTGTAATACAAACTGCCGCAATCATAGTCGTTAAACAAATTCTGTACTAAGAAGCGATTCAAGTGTACGTCGACTATGAGTGCTTTACTTACTCTAGCGGATACTTACTCTAATAAAAATTATATAATGTACATAAAATCAATATAACTATACGTTATCTGAAATTGAAGTCGAATAAAAACAATTTGAAACATTGAATCGGCAAGCGAAAACTTTTTAAGATGAAAGGGCACTTTAAGTAGGGTGAGGATGTGATGACGACGCGAGGGTTTAGAGTTTAGTTCAGAAACTAAATAATCTTGCGTTCCTATGATATCAGTTTTAAGATATTTGCCACTGAGATTCTACTAGTATGTCTCGTTAGTTATGAGGAGTAGTGGACTCCCTTGATCAGTAGTGGACCATTAACGGGTTAAAGCTATAAGGTAAGTACTCGTAAAAGTACAAATGGTAAAATGGTAAACTAAGTACAAATGTTGTAGTCGTGAATATAATTATCTTTATATATATTTCTTGTGTGCTTCTGTATGTCACTGAACTCCTCATAAACGGCTGGACCGATTTTGAAGAATATTTTTGTGTGTATTCAAGGGGATATTAGAATGGTTTAGATTCACAAATTTGTTCACTGGAAAATGTGTTGTAATAAAATGAATTGCTGTTCGTTTGTCGCGCTAAAACTCAAGAACGACTGGATCGATTTCAGCAAACACCAAAGAAAGGTGTGCTCAGGGTAGTTCAGGGTAGGTTTAAAGCATAGAAAAAAAAATTGGGAGTTTCTTATGTGGACTTCTAGGAGATCAGCCAAAATAGAGTAGATATCGAATTGAGCCTAGCAAAGTTGTGAGCAGCTCAATATAACCAAAGGTACCTATATTTTTCAAATCTTAATTGATTTCATTATATTTTATTGCACAACGTCTGCTGGGACAGTTATATAATTAATAACGTAGTTTAAGACTGTTGTAAACTATAGAAAAATACTTGAGTTCGCCAAACCAAGCCTGATAGATACGAGTAATACAAAATAATTTAAATAATGAGTTTAAGTTCCAAAACTTGTGTAACTATACATGTGATTGTAAGCCATAAACTATGGAGTTTTTTTAGTCTTTATATAATTATATTATACCTGAGGGTTCTACATAATATAAACTTCTACATATACGTATAAAAAAAGTCAAAAATCGTGTTAGGTATACTTTTTATAACTCATTAACGGTTGGACAGATTTTAATAATATTTGGTTTTTTGGATTTATCTCAGGGACTCACCTGAGGCCAGGGACGGATATCAAGAGACCAGGAAACTACTGGAAGATTGAAACGCTTTCATAGGAAAAAAAAATATTAAAAAAAAAGAATTAGAGAATGTTTCCGAACGTATGCCGGGTCACCTAGTATATAATAATACAAACATTTAATAATAAGTTTGGTTGGCCTTCGTAGGAATACTCGGGTTATATGAAATTTCATTCAACCGCCAGCCGGCCGGTATGTTCAAAGTCTGCGGTCTGATGATTGAATATTCAAGAATATTGGTTTTGTACACAAACGTACAGAAAAATAGTTCCTACAAGGAGTTTTTCATTACTTTTAGGGAACCCTAACAAGGAACGCAAACATTTTCACAGCAAAATGTACCAGGCCTCCAGCGGGGTGAAGAGGTGCTTCGCGCCACTTTTTGTACGCAACAGTTCACATATTTATAGAACGTTGCATTGCGGCAATGGTTCTCGAAACAACCTTTTAGTAACTCATATTTTATTTTATATTTTCGTCGATTGCTAGCTAGTAATTATTACCATTATGACATATAGATTGGGGTTAAAAATTAAATCATATCAATAGTTATACCTATAATTTGGTTTCAACGCAGTACTGCCTAACACGAGTCTCTCGCAACACACGAGGCCTAGAGCATATTTCACCATGATGATCCAATGCAGATTGAGGGAAGATTGGTGCTGAAAAAAGATAAAAGGACCCATTATTTTTTAACTGCTGGAAGGCCTCCGATTGTTATCAAATGATAACGACCTGGACCAACGGCTCTATGTGCTCCCCGAAACACGGAGTCACTTATGCTCAATATATCCTAGTAAAATAATATTAAAATCGCGCAGCAAATAAATACAAATAAATATCTTAAGACAACTCACACACGGCCATCTGACCCCAAACTAAGCGATAGATTGTACTATCGTGATCAGACAACTGAGACATAAACATATATATTTTTTTAAACACATAATTAAATAGATATAATTACACTCAGACATAGAACAAATATTTCTGCTCGTCACAGAAAGGTTTGTCTTGGGAGGGAATCGAACCCACGACCTCCGGCTTAGCGGTCAGGTTCATTAACCACTAGACCAACAAGCGTTATGCAATTATTTTCAATATTTCCTAGAAACCTAAGTTAGTTTTGCTAACGAGGCTGCCTATAAAGCTACACTTTACAGTGGGCCCGTTTTAATGTTTTATTGTGTTTTTATTGATCTCACAACAGCGGGATATAACAGTATGATCTAATAAAGGCCTTATATATTTACCCTCAGTTTTATTGACATTTGCCCTTGTAAGGATTGTTCACACGAGCAGCGTTTGATATCTAAAATGTATCGATGAAAAGGTTAACGCGACCAACGTTTAACAAACATATTAAATTGTATCGTAACATATTTTAATTTGGCAACTTATAACTTGGGCAACCCCCCACAACAAAGTTATTGCTTCACTATACCATATTCCTACCAGTGTAACTTCTTAAATAAAGGCGCTGTTTTATTATACTACGTGCTTCACATCTATTTGCTGGTCAATGTTCTAACCGACCAATGGCTGACACGAAAATTAGTTGTGCCTGCAAGATTTGAACTCTGGACCTACCGTTCTGAAGACTCACATCAATCAAATTGTTAACACTGCTTCTTATTATCCTAGGTATGAAAAGGAGGAAGTTTTCAATTGGACTGTTTTTTAAGTTCGTTACCTAACCTCGTTAACTTTTACTGGGTGTACAGATTTTGATGTTTCTTTACTCAAAAGCTGGTATTTGTCATTTAAATTTGAGCGACACCTGACTAGTACTTAGTAGGTAGAAGTAGTTAGACGGTAGAAGTAGTCATTTTATTATGACATTTGAAGTCGTTTTTATCAAATTATTAAAAATGATATTTTTTTTCTAATTATTAATGATTACTTGTCGCTGTAATTCATTTTAACATAAAATACATGTATTTTGTACAGTCGTTCTGTTGTCTCTATCTGCTATTTAATTGTTCTTTATCCTTTTTGTGCAGAATCAGTTATCCGGTCTTAGCTAAGTGTCACACTGTTCGCTGTCAGTTGACCGCTCGCCGTGTGTCGATTCCGCGCGATGACGTTTGTACCTGGCGCTATAACGTTTTTACGAGTGCGGACATAAAAATGCGAGTCGAATAGCGAGCTATATCGGTTTATATCGTTTTCCTTTGTATATTTAACGCCTCTATGCCGAACGGTTACGTGTGCGTTTTACGGGCGCCGCCGCGACGCTACGACACCTTCAACAGATAATGAACTTAATTTTCGAGAATTGAATTTTTATTGGTCCGTAGCAGATTATGGATTCTGTATTTCCCTTTGTTGTTGAC
>DWKC01001361.1:0-10226 GCA_018249195.1 Racta chiria
GTTGGCACGTAAAGCCGTCCGTAATTGCTGACGTCAGAAGGCAGGCAATTAGTATAGTGAAGCCTTCGGGCGGTAAAAACTTCCGACACGTGGGTAGGCCGCTAACCCCTTCATCAATCCACTCCGGAAGCTAATGCAGTATGAGAAGAGACTCGTGCCACCGAGAATAATATTATATTTTTTACATCCATTTGAAACTCCTAAGTTAAGAGAAATTAAGATACTTCTCCCATGCTGGGTGTACCGAGGGGGGACGGGTGGCGCCTAAGGGGAACTCGACGCCAAGATCATAATTCACAGGAGCCATAAAATTAAGCACAACTACATTGTTTTAAAATACATCGCCTACCTTAAATATCTGTATATTTCACATGGCCTATACACGTTGTAGAAAACTCCCTATTTTATATAGTATTACCATAACTGCGCCACCTGGGTCACAACTTGGGTACGCCAATTCCCCCTAGTCCCCCATGACTAACTTGTGATGTTGATGCGCGAGCGCGGCGAGCAGCTGCACCGCATGCGAAGCTGCGACGCGCTGCGCGGGCAGGTGTCGCAGAACTGCGGCCGCACGCCCCGCCAGCCGGGCGACCGTCCACGACGCGCCCGGCGTGCCTGCGCCGAACGCGCACTCCACCACCGCTGACATCTATAATAGCCAGAACGAATTCTGAGACGCAACTTTCATTGCTTTGATTGTTGTCGCTCGTACATCGCACGAGGTATGCGTCTGTTGCGTGATTGTTATTTATACATTGGCCGAAAGTGTACATTTATCTTTGTTCAACTGTTACGCCGCTCAGTCACCACGGTACATCATCATCATTATCTTATAATAATTCTGTAACTGATCGCTGTCTCTACATTGAAGATAGTTGTGAAAAATTATTACTGATGTCAAACATCAGTAAAGTAAAGAATAACACCCAAAATATACTGTATATATATAATATACTATTTGTTGGTTTGTTAGTGCGTCTGTGAACGCAAACATAAAAAATGGCAGATGGTATTTAAGTGCGGTTTTCGCCGATGTTTTGTGGCAAGCTTGGATTCAAGTGCAACGAAGTCAGATTTATTGACATATGTAATAAGTATGAACATGTAGGTATTATTCAGTTATTATTAGAATATAATATAATAGAATAAATTTTATTTCTATACTTTTACAACAGTGTTAAAACAAAACAAAATTAAATCACGCGTCGAAATAAAGTATCGAAATAGGGTCCCACTCAGCATTAGTTGTGGCCACATTGCCCCATCCACTGATTTTCAGTGGGTCCCCTTTTGTTACGCAGTTCGGTCGATTGGACACAGGTGCTTCCGGTGTTAACATAAAAAAGAAAAGAAAAATTAATCACTATTAAACTCCAGAACTAAACTAAAAACAAATAGAAAGGAAAAATAAATATTATTATGTTACTTGTATATTAAATGTTATATATATTATAGAATATAATATATTAGTTAATAAATAAATATCTCAGGACAACTCACACACGGCGATCTTATCCCAAACTAAGCGTTAGTTTGTATTATGTTGATCAGACAACTGATAATCATACATATACAAGCGCAGGAAAGACACAGAAGGGACACGTCATTGAAGCAACTATTCAATTTAAACTAACAACTAACGGACACACAACTCTAGACACACAACAGGAGACAAAAGAAGAATTGGAAGAAAGGGCTAAAGAATAGGGAGAAAGAAGAGAGAGATATCTACAGATTTAATAAAATCCTTTAGGAGGTCGGAACAAAATAAAATACTTCGAGATCTTTATACAAGTAACATAAGCCAAAAATATTATTTTTCAATTTTTCGTCTGTATGTCTGTTTGTCTGTTGTGCGCCTGTAACACAATAACTAGATGGATGTTGACGAAATTTTTGTTATAAAGATATTAGTCTTCGGCAACATATAAGCTAAATTATATCCCGGGAAACGGCCTATTCTTGCGGGATAATAGGTAAAATTAGAATAGCAACTCTATAACCACTGGACTGATTTAGATGAAATTGGGCATATTTGTATATTATACACAAAGGTTACTCTTAGGATACGTTTTTAACCGGACAACTGTTTCATCATTTGTGGGCACATTTATTGATCATTTATTGGACAGAACAACGTTTGCCTGGTCAGCTAGTTACAAATAAAATAAAACAAAACGGATCACAGTAAAAAGCTTACCTCAGAATACATTGAAGGTTGTGACATAACATATGAGTTAGCCCATATCTTCAACAACCACGACATAGTAGCAGACAGTTCTGGACTAAACACAGTACCGAGACCAGCTTCTAAGGCCGCGCACTCCCATGCGCTTATACGAAGTATGAGTCCTACTAATCTGTTGGGAAAATTATTCAATTACCATTATTAATTTTCGTGACAACCTTGATTACATCGATTTCTTATTAACGAGAAATACAATGGAATTTGCATAGAAACAATAGCTCTTTTAAATGTTATTAGTAACGCTTCGAGAAATACCTGAAATACAATCTATTATGTTTATGAATCCTACAATCGCAACAATATAATATAATAACTTTATTATTTTTCCCATAAGTACAGATTAGAACAAAACAGAAACATTTTTCTTATGATGTTGACATATATATATTTATTTTATATATATTTTTAACTATTAAATATAAGTGGTGATCTTACTTTTATGGGAGACTGGTCTCCAAACTAGAATTAACCTGTATTATGGATCACCAGGCTACCACCCCACAGATCTATATAGTACAATTTTTATTTATAAAAGATATTAAAAGTAAAGCATGTTTTGCATTATAACGGCAGTGAAGGGAGTCTAACAGAGGTTATTCCGAAACTAAACATTATAAAGGTATTACCTAGCTATTTATTTATGTAAAAATTAAGTTTTACATAAATTTTAACATCTGTTAAAAATAAATGTTAGGAACGGAACCATTATAGATTTACTATGTTTTAGAGCACATGCTGGGATATTATTCGATCCCACAGCGCAGTTTATTAGGTTCAATAAGACAGTTTCCACTTCTTTAACATCAGTTTCGAGAGAACAAAAGACTGGCATGAAGTTCGAGTATTATAAGAAAATGAATTTGTATATTTTGTGATGTTATCTGATAGCTTTTCACCTATGTTTGCAAAAAATAAATTTACCTCATTAATTGACTCCCGCGGTGTTGATATAATAGACAACATATTATTCGTATTATCAGTTTGTGTATTGTAATTAGTAATATTGTTTATAGTCTTCCATATTTTTTTGCTATCTGTACCTGCTGCCCCTATTTTTGATTTATCATATTGTTTTTTAACCTTTTTCAAAATATCATTTGCAGAAGTTTCTGTATCTTATATAAGTTATTCTCAATAAGTTATTGTTTGGCTCTTTTTTAAGTTTTTTATGCATCCTGTCACTGTTTTTTATGCATCTTAACAAGCCCTGTGTGTCCATGGTTTGATTGTGAGTTTGATGCGAGGTATTTTACTGATCAATGTGTTTTTACAAACAATACTAGATAATATTTCAGTCATATATGGCATCGTTCAGTTAACAATGAATGATAGTAATTTACTTTACTATTATATTATCACCTCATGTCTATTTAGATTTTATATTATTGTTATTTAGATGATATTAGAATATATACTTTAATGCACTAATAATAAGCAACAATAATAATCGTATAGTTTAATAGCTGTATGAAAAAAACATAAGCTTATCATTAGATGAAAAATCATTAACTATCGCATAAGTTTTTATATTTAGCTCACCATAATATAAGTTAGTATACATAAGTTTAATATTTCATTTCAGTTTATAGTTATAAATAAGGCAAATGATAAAAGTTTTGTATTGAATATTCAAAAAGGCCGCAGTTATTTTGAGTCCACACTACCCTTACTTGATAGTAGTACACCCTGCTACAGACCGGATAATGATAAGATGCTATTAGTCTTCTGATAAAGGTACTAAGTCTTCATCTCCCACCATGTATCCCAGGACTTTCCTCTCTAAACAGAACCTCCGCACACTGGTAGCCTTGATCAAGGATACACGAATAGAGTTACTTACTGAACATGCTCCGTTTGGGGTCGAAACATGTGTGTGTGTTTGCATAAATAGTTTTAATTATCGTTACGCTTGCTACTTCTATGATAGTAAGGTAGGCGTTACGCATATATAAAGATATATAATATCATATACTGTGTTTGCGGATTGTTGCAGGTAAACGAATACGAATTTAATAACAATGCATTCCCGCTTAACAACGCACGCCTGATGCTATAATTTATCACAAAATATTATCATAAAATATTTGTTACATTAACGTTAGAATAATATAGTATACTATAACCCAACCCTCTTCACTCTTAAGATAATGTATATTTTCTAAACAATAGCTATAATTAAACACAATAAAAAGGACATAGCATTTTCCTCAAACATTTTTTCTTTGAAAACATTTTATTTAAAAATCTAATATCCATAACATTTATTCATATGACATTTGACACCTGAAGGTCGTTTTTTTCCTTGTATCCAATTTGAGTTGTGGTTAAATTATAATATGAATACATCATTTATAACTTGAATAATATTAATGCATTATTTATACCACGCTTAGAATACAATAATGTGAACAAATACCAATGATCTGATAACCTTAGTCTTTGTGTTGGTACCTGGGTACCAACCACAGATGACAGACAATACTAATGCAATCTACAGTAAAACCACATAGTTATTTATAAACATATCATATGATATCAGTTACAGAAGATGTTCATGACAAATTCTTTGCAAGACTACTTTGGCGATTCTTACAACTAGTCTTAAGTTTGTCAATACCAACGCAATACTTAAGAGTCAATACTATGCCAGCGGGTGGTCCCGGGTTAGATGCCAAGCTGAGCCAGATGTTTGACATGTAAATATTTGTTCTCGGATCATCGGGTTTTATTTGTGGTGTGTTTTTAGTGTTGTCTATACTACACTCGACTCCGGGAATCCTAGTGGGGAGCGTTATACCATTAAATAATTTGTTCCGAAATAAACCATCTTGTGCCTTATTACGGCGGTCCACGATAATAACCCATGCTGGCGGAAAAAGGAGTCGTAAGAGACGACAGAAGTCAGCTAATTGGTGATAGGGCTAATTTTAGTAAAGATATTATTAATATTACACATTCAGTTATCAACTGCTATTATTATCTTGTCAGTAAAGCCATCTGACAGCTATCCATCCACTTGAATCATCTTCTCACTTCTGACAGGGAGCGCTAGATCTAATACCTTCTTTTTGGCAGGACGCTTCTGATGTATATAGGCAACGATAGGTATGTTGCTGAATTAATTTGTCATGTTTAACTTAAACGTACTTTACTTAAGTCTTTACTAAAGGCTTTACTTAAGTCACTTAAAGATTTATAAATATGACGTATTACTTACTTAAGTATAGAATCAACGTTATCAGTGCTATCACTCTCTCCGACGAAGTAGCGCAGCGATGCATCAATATTGGCATTCTCTAGGATGCTGTACTGCATCAGCTCCGGCGGGATTGTAACCATCTCGCCCTCCGTGCAGTCCGACGCAAGGAAATGACCTGAATTGTAATTGATCTTACTTATCTACTGAACCTGAGTCCTCCTGAGTGGGCGTAGAGCATACTCCACCACGCTGAACCAATGCGAAACAAGTGGAGCATACCGAAGGCCTCGGACGACGATCTCTAGACGAGATCTAAAGAGTGCCACCGTATAACGAGATAACAACTGGGACCGACAGCTTTACAACACACAAGCCTTCATGACATTTATACCACTAGCAGTTCCTCATCCATGTTCCGTCGGCTCCCGCTGTTGCTCATCTCTGTCGATCAACTTATAATAGGCACCATCTGTCGTGCTACGAGCGCATCCTGAAGGCTTCAATGAATGTTAAGTGTCCACACGACGCATTGCGTGTACGCAACGCAAGCATGAGCGCAGTATTAAGCGACTTAGTTCATAGTGACGTGTACATAAGTTCGTAGCATTCATCCGAACTGACGAGCCATGTGGGCTGAAACCAGAGCGGTTTATCTAAGACTATATGCTGAACTCAGAAGTTAATTATCACTTGCTGCGGTGAAGGAAAACATTCTGAGGAAACCTGCACTCCCGACAGTTCTCATAAAATCTCAATAAAGTCACACATCACATTGTGAGTGGAGACCCGAGCCCAGTAGTGGGACAGTTATGGGTTGCAATGATGATATGCTGAACGCAAACACTTTTCACCAATTTCATTTTCTATTTTGTAATATTTGTATTGTAACTTTACGCATTATGTATAATTTAAGTAATCTGAGTAAAATTTTGATATAATCAGCATTTTCTTCTTATGCTTCAGTATTCAACGCAACTCGTCTCATTATGTAGCATACCTATAGTTCATATTTAACGACTAAGCTACAACGATGGCATAAACCAACGCATCTCTCAAAGTAGATACTACTTACTACACACGAGTAGATACATACGATACGTACGAGAAGTATGTTTACATATTTGCTGAGGCAGAATCCAAATATTTGATATAAGGTCGCTACACCGATTAAAGAAACACGTTTAAGTTAATTGTTCATCTGAAGTAAAATTATAATATAATAAATAAAATAAAAAATATTATAATACAATAAAAAAACATAAAATTAAAGTGAACTAAAATTTAAAAATAAATGCTCATCAAAAATTATAATTAACAATTATTTTAATTTATATTCCTATTGAGATACGAGGCAGTACCTGACCGTTTCCTTTGTACCTATAGGTTTAGTAGAAATTGTTACTTCTTTTATATTGTTATGCAGAAAAAAAAACTTAGGAAAAGAAATTAAAGTTTTCAGAGTTCCATACCCAAATAATGAAAACGGAACGTTTACTAAGACTTGACAGTCCGTGAATACGAAAACCTCTGTATGCGGCCTTAGCTTCATTTGGACGATTTTATTTTCTTATTTCACACAAAGGAAACATATTTTTTCTGTATGAGGGCAAAATCATACAATTCCCTACTCACCTGTAATCATTAAAATCCAGTGCAGGTCCTCAAAGAGTGTGTCGAGCTGCTCGCCTCCACTCACCGGCAACTTGCCCATATGCATCAGTTGCAGTTGACTCTCAAGTCTGCAATCAACATGATAACGAAGCGCTCATAGCCCGGCAGCTTGTGTTGATCGAAAGTGATCGGCAAACCAACAACAACAGCGGGCGTAGTCGCTCGGAGCGCTAGTGGCAAGTTCTTGAACGCTTCCGTGATTCGAAGCGGGCATAGGCAAGTAATGCCGTCGTTCGAATGGCCGTCGTTACGCCTTATCGGAGGCCTTCGGGCAGAATAAAAACTTCCCGACACTTGGGATGCCCGCTAACCCTTCCTTCCACTAATCCTCCTAGAACACCATGGTAAAGTATGATCTAGGCCTCCACATTTATGAGGAGTGACCCATGTTCTGTAGTGAGCCATTACCATAATGTAATCATATCTAGAGACCTGTAAAACGTTGTAAATTAGCATCAAAATGTTTTAACATTGAATTGAAGCTGTACCTCATGTTTATTTGTTAAACTTTGATAATATTACATCATAAATAAATTGGACAGTAATAGCCAACTTTATAGGTAAAACCTACAATTTCTGAAGACTTAAAAATGTAAAACTTACACCTCACACAATATTGTACCTAGCCTGTAGGTAGCCGCAGCCTATATTTTTATCCAGTTAAATTAATCATGGTTACGACAAAACTATACATAATGTCAAGAAAAAATCGTTAATATTTATATACGCATTTTAAATTTTATATTTTTACCCAATTTTATCATTTCCATGTTTGTACTCGTCAATGTAAAGAAACAGAAACTTGTGACAAACTTTATGTCCTTTCTGAACAACGCGATCTACCTTGTAGTAACCTCACAATTGACATTGCCGCACTCAGAGTCGTTAATGATTACATAAATCGCTTATTAGTACAGTTTATATTATATACAAGTTAGGTACTAAGGGACGATTTAAATAATCATTACCGACTCTGAGTGCGTCAATATGAGCGGGGGTAAAGTCTTTCGCCGCAACTATCACTTATTTCTAAGGCATCCCTCACCTCGTTTCAATATTTTAGCAAATTTAAATCGGCGCATACTTCAGAGACGCCATAAAGTTTAGCACGACAAATATATCGAATATATCGAATACGTGTTACTAGGATATCGTTAGTTTCTGTAGTAGCAAAACATTTAACTATAAATATAACACAGTTTTCGAATTATACCTTTGCGCCCGATGCTGCCGGCCTCGATCCAATTTTTTATGGCAATAACGCGGCAACGAAGCACGCTGTGTGTGTTGCGTTAACAACGCCGATACAATCGATGGATCCGCAACCAACCTTAAATGAAACAACAGTTTCATCTAAGGTCAGCCATATACACGCCGTCAAAATTAAGGGAAGTATCGATATTCTTCACATATTTTCTTCTTATACTCAGTGACATTTTAGGAAAACACGCTAAAAAGCTTGTAGATTTTAAAACTAAAATTAAATACGAATCAAATTGTTTTAAACGTTCCCCTAATTTTATGACTTGTGTATTTGCCACTCCCTACAATTTGATATACATATTTATACACGAGTTATACTGGGTGGCGGATCCAGAAGTGATGTCAATAATTTGTAAACAATTCATCCAATCAGCAATGTATGTCCACTGCTCCCTTAAACCTTCCATACACAAGGAACTGAACCGCAGTAACTGTCTCAGTTTGCTTACAACAAGAAAGGTTTTCCCTATGGTAGGCTACCCTACCATACATATAACGGTAGAAGTGACGCTTCTATAAACCAAAGGTAACTACTTGCCTTTTAACTAAACTGGTATTCTAAAGGATTGCACACATAACACCAACACCACGCTTACTCTCAGACTCGACTCATAGAGTACCACTTAAATATGGACTTTATTGCATGCTACATACGGTGGAATTTTCGGTGGAATCGAATTGGCCGTCGGTATACTCGTACGAGGCATCGACCGCGCAGGGTCTATCAGTCGGTGTTATTAGGTACTATATCAAGTAAATACTTAAAAACTTAATATTTAACCCCACGATTTAAAGATCTTAAGTTTTCTTATCAATGGAGTCGAAGTAAAGTTGGCGACGACTTACTCAAATGTAGGCATTCCTTGAATCAGTAACGATTTGTAGCCTTATTTCATTAGAGTGCCATTACGATAACATTTTCACTCAAAAATAAACGTCATATCTCCTCTTGTTCGCTAAACATATTAATGGTACACTTAAAAAAAAAGAATACTACGAAGTGAGAAGTAACCATTACTAACCTCTTGCTTCTATCCTGCAGTAGAGTAAAAAGCACGTGGCAGCAATGCGCCGGCGCCTTCCGGGCAATAGCGCCGATGGTCATCAACACGTTACTGTGTAGCTTCCTCTCGTCCTCATCTATATCCTCCTTTATATCGTCACCGCATCCATCGTTACTTTCTGTTCCCCTGTAAAATATAAATAATCGATAGTCTACGAACCCATAATGTCAAGTCAGTTACATACTGACCTACCTGAAGTTACAAAATTATAGTGTTCGTTCTTACTTTACCTATTATGGAAGCGTTAAAGTATTACGTATCTAAATTTCCGAAAAATTCTGATCTTCGCTCCCGCCATATAACTCACCGTGACGTGACCATGTATTTTACCCGAAAGACAAAATTATGTTGCGGAAAGTCGTTAAATTTGTCCTTTCAGCCAAAATAAAATCGTATTAATAACAAATTTAAAATATTAAAACAATGTACGGTACGTATTTTTCAGAGCCCCCCTTTCCGTTCTTGTAACGCATCGTAACGTTATACGGGTCCCCGCACCCCAAAATTGCATAACTTAATACTTGAACGACCCCCAACGGCCCCATAGCACAGTTAATACTGACCCTGCCGGCGAAGTGTCACGAGTTCGATCCCGGCCGGTTAAGATATTTATACGACAGATAAATATTTGTTTTCAGGTCATAGGTGTTATTATTATCCCCTTATTTGTGTTGTCCATGCCAGCCGCGAGGGACTCCTAGGGGTTTCTAATACCGAATCATATATATATGTAATTAGTAATTGCCCCTTTTTCGGCGCTACTTTTTTTTTTATAACC
>DWKC01001362.1:0-10223 GCA_018249195.1 Racta chiria
GTAAACTATGCATTTGATCATGTGATGATCTTCAGCAAAGTTGTTGTGCATGAGCCCACGAAGGTTTCTGAGTTGGTACGACCAATTTTCAACAGATAACGCCACTATCATTCCACTGAATTAGTGATATGCACACGCACACAAGAAATATATATATAAAGATTGAATTCAAAAGCGGACGAAGTCGCGGGCTCAGCTAGTAAAATATAAAAACTGCACAAAGAAATTTCTTTTCTCTTATGTTATAAGCAGGCTCACAAGCAAACAAGTCACTACTAATGGTAACACACACTACACACATCACAAACTAATGGTAACTGATCGATGCCGCCCATGGACATTAATAACACCAGTCTGGGGTATCATTAACGCGTTGGTACCTGGAAGGAAGTAATAGACCAGCACGCGCAGAGAGTAAATGAAAAAAAGGAAGCAATTTAATGCTAAAGCAAACAGAATCAATAACGACTCTTAACTGACTCCAGACTCACCAAAAACATACTACTTCAGGACGGGTGAAGAAGAATGTGTAGGATGACTAAAAGATGGGGCGAAAATCAGAGAATTGGCTCTCAAGCCCCAGCCGGAACACGACGAATCGTTTGACTCAAACAAGAGGGTGTTACCTAGCCAGACGGGCTTCACAAAAAGATAATAATTCGCAAAGCCACCAAGCAGCTAACTTCAGGCACCTCTTACGACCTGGTCTGACAACGTGGGTTTGGTGTTGGTATTCCATACAGCCCCAATATGGAAAAAAAATCGAATTTTATTATAATTTCATGTCAATTCATATTTAAATTTAAAGAATAGATATCAACCTGCCTTCATATAGAGTAATGCGTAATCAATTATATTATTTCTAACATAGATAAGATAACATTGATTTCTTAAAATACACTTCCTTGTATTGTTAAATGTGAATAGAATATTACCATTTAGGGGAAAATGAAGGCGCGTTCCGGAGGCTCTAAGTGAACGAAGACGTTTCAACGAGGGGGGATTAATTACAAGGATAGGCGTTTGATTTTATTGGACTGGAAATCATTTGCATTATGTATAAAGGCGAACGCGAGAATAATATGAAGTTAGAAAATTATAAACCTCAACCGCCTTTAATGAATTCCTGTTTCGTCCAATGACTAGCTGGTAACGAATGCAATATGCATTAAGCTCGAAACTTGTACTACTTGTGGTCAATAATCGACGATGACGAACATACAATCTTTCATTACCTATTTCAATCGGGATTCGAGCCTTTTTTTCGCAATAAAAAGAAGCCTATGTTCTTTCACAAATTCTAATCTATCACATTAACAAATTTCATCAAAATCTGTTCGATGATTTAGGCGTGAAAGCGTAACAGATAGACAGACATAGTTTCTTTTGCATATAAATGTAATATGTAAAGATTCCCCACCCAAAATTAGTCTTTCATCAGCCTTATATAATTAATATGGTTGTAATATGATGTTTAATTAATACCTTATTCGTAGTAAGCCAAGTGTAAATGTACAATTAGCTTAATTACACGGTTTGTCATTTGATTTTATTGGGGCGAATGTTAAAGGGAATTACTTTTAGTGGGCGGATTCACGCTAAAGGGTTACGTCGTGTCGTAAAAATGAAAATTGCTCGTCTACATTGTAGCAACGGGTACGCAAAGGTATAAGATAACTTGGAATAATGGGCGACAGAATCCAATTATTTAGATAGTTACAAAAATCAATAAGCTTACAGTTCAGCCAATTCAGCCAGTGTTAGCAGACAGAAAAGCTCCAACATTAAGCTCTCTTAAAAGACAAGTCCATGAACATTATTTATCCTCTGATCTATAGCTATTTTCTTCGGTCATACCTTCACATATTTATATAGATATATATGTGTAAAGCAATCGTAAGTAGTATTTATAAAATTTCAGTTTCATCAACACCACTCCAGCTGAAAAGCATACCACGAGCCCTACGGCACACATCGTAGACAAAAATAACATTCTTGAGAGATGTCGAAAGGATAAATGTTTAAGCGAGCTTCTGAAGTAATATTAATCACTATTCGACCATTTGCAGAACTATTGGAACAATTCAAACAATTTGTTAGATGCATTTGGATATAATTTGTATAATTTTCTATACGCATGTTAATTTCTAATACCTTCAATATTTTGTTAGTATGATATGATAAGATATACACCATAGTGTACCTATAGTACCTATACTACCTACTTTAGTCCTTATATATTATAATTAAAATAGTTGTAATATTAGAAATTATTAAAAAAAATATTTGATTCATTTGTTCTTCCTATAAGTACATAGATAAAAATAACTTCTCAATATTACGCCTTTGAAGAGTAACAATAACTAAAACCTTTCCAAGAAATAAATCTAAACTAAAATATTTTCAAAATTTTTCAAAAAAGTTTCAGTTTCAGTTTCAGTTTCAGTTTCAGTTTCAGTTTCAGTTTCAGTTTCAGTTTCAATTTCAGTTTCAGTTTTTGTTCAGTTTACAATTTTAATTTTAATTTAATTTTTTGTTATTCTTATAAACTAACTTGTAATTTTTGTCAACATATTTAATTACATTAAATATATGGCTTCAACCATTAATGGCCCACTACTGAGCACGGGTCTTTCCTCATATCGAGAAGACCTTGAGCATACGACACCACGCTGCTCCGGTGCGTATTGGTGGAAGGGTTAGTGGCCAACAAAAGTGCCGGAAGTTTATAGGCCGCCCGAACGCCTCCAACATGACTTAACGACTGCTATCTAACAAAAACAAAACTTTACGTGTCCTCCGAAGCACGGAAGTGCTCATGAAATTTGTGCAACTACATCTTCGAGTTAAAATCTATATACTGCTCAGGGTTGTGATATTTTATCCAAAAATGATTTCATTTAAATATATAATTTCGCGGACTCATTCATATTCGGCTTGTTTCGATCGTATCTATGTAATCGAAAAATTTAAGGCACAGCATACTTCCGCGAAAGTATATATTTATATGAAATGATTTTTCGGATAAAATATTACAAGCCTTATTAGCAGCATACAGGTTCTAACTCGATAATAATAATCTCCAATATACATTCAACTTAGTGGACAAACTCTCGTATGCAGACAGACCGACGGTTCTAATCCGCACCCCTGTTTTACAATAGTACTCAAAGTTTGACAACGTTACATTCTTAATGACTGCATTTTTATATGTTTGTTGTGATTCACCTGAAATTTTCGTCCTAAGTATTGAATGTGGAGACAAATGTAGCTGCATCTTTACCAGCAAACACTATAGCAAATATATAATTAAAATGACGATGAAATTATTTTAATGTCTATTAAATGGCAGATTCAAATATTTTTTATACTCAATAAATAGAATGACGGATTCATTATTTTTTCTATACTAAATAAAAAAAAAAACACAGGAAGAAAACTCAATAAATCACAGCATCTTTATCTCAGAAAGAAAATATATTTACAATTTATTTTCAACGGAGCTTAGAATACTAACATCACACTGCTGTAATCCACATTGTTAGAGATACAGATTGATTAACAGGTGTTTTAATGTATTCCACATGGCTTTACGTGCCCTCCGACACCTCCATCTTCAACCCCGCTCTTTCTGAAGGTCACCCAACATAGGATATAGAATCAACACAAGCCGCTAGCATAAGAGTGTTGGGCTAAGGAAAAAGGAAATAATCTGTAAATAAAGCAAATTAAAAAAATGTTGAGAACCACTGCAATATTGAAACTTTAGACAGCACACGTCATTACACCCGCTGCATAAGAGCCAGGAGAGGAGATCAAAACCTCCCGAATCTCACGTATTTGGCCAATGGACCGATACGAGACTCGATTGTTACATGCGAAATATGGATGTATCTAGAGTTGTTATTACCGTGTACAATGTACTGTGAAGTTAGACCATTAAAAAGAAAATAAAAACCGACCAAAAGCGTGTCAACTACGCGCATTATAGCGTTCCTTATTTGACGTTATAATGCGTTAACCAGTAAAGGGTATCCATCCAAAATATTTTTTCTTCGAAATTTTTTGTATGATTTTTCTCGGATTTCTAGAACCAACCATCCATTTTAATTTATGCAGATAGTGGAATACATGACCCTAACAAAAAATAGCTCTATAAGGCTAAATATTTCGATAATGGATTCTTAGATCAAAAAACTATCAATAATGATTTTAAAAGATCTATCCAACAACACCCATAACTTAGTTAGGCGTCTAACCCATCCAGAGAAAATTACACATGAATTGATTTTTGATTGTCGTATGTTGCTATATCGCCTAAGAACGTGAAATTAATAGGACTTAAAGTTAACAGGTTTTGTTTATTTATTCTTATAAATAGGTCTGCCAGTGGTTTGACAAATTATTCTTACAATTAATCTAGTGACTAAGTATTTAACCTTTTAAGGCAAACACAGCATGTTTTGTACTAAATGTTTAAAACTAGCGACGATTTTCTAAAGTATCTATTTTGAAAACGTTAAACGGCTTATCTGTCCTAACTGTCTATTAGTATGTACAATTATCTACTTCTACTAAAAGTATCTATAATGTTGGTAATAACATCTCTATTAAATTCCTTAAAACAGAAACTGATGTGTACAAATCATTTCGTCAACAATCCCAAGTCTGTACGTACGTCTTCCCAGTATGCTGTACGTCTTCGACTACTCCTGGCATTTTACTGATATTCTGGCATGGGTCTGTCGAACAATGTAACTGGAATGAACGGTGTCTCTTCGATAACGTAGTCGATCGGGTTTGGCAGTATTTGTTGTTTAGTCTGGATTTTACGGCGTATGTTTGGGAATGTTGAGTTTGTCGCGAAAAATTGGTGATTATTATTTTGAGGAGTTTGGGTCTGGTAGTAGAATGAACTATGATCGGTATTATTATGGAACCACTTTTAAGTAAATTATTAAGTCGCCACTTAGTTGTTGTTCAATCAACTGAGAAGAACCTGTTTTTGATATTCTTAAAACTTTTTTTTAATACTTACTCTTTTTCTTACATTCTTCTGAACTTTAATTTCTATTTCCATTAAACAACAAGTGTCTGCGGTGTATTTTAAATTTTAAGTATGACAAATCAGTAACAGTTATTATTACCAGATTATTTGCGAAGGGAAGCGGGGGGTCGATAAGAAATACATTGTCCATCAAGAGGTCCACAAAACAAAGGTATCGTACATTCTCAGGAGCAAATCTTCTCCAATAAACAAAACGCACACTCGCCGCTATCTTGCCTTTCTCACACACTGTCTCGTGGCCATTTGTTTAAATTACATTAGCATGTGCGTGTCTCGGATCACCTACACTGACAGCGAAGCGATTGACATAATATTGATAAGCAATGATTAAGTATTTTACATCTTTCTCCATATTTTAGTCATCCTCCGTTCTATTCTTCTTCTGTCACTCATTACAAAGCATGTAGTGTCTGGAGTCCATTGTTGTCATTATTGACTTCGGTTGTAACAACAATTTACTGCTTCCCTTCTTTTTCACTATTTTCTACCCCAACAAGCTAGTTTATCATATGTTTTTTGGCCCATGGGTTAGTGATACATATTGTGACCCTTCTGGTCGTAAGCCTGCATAACATTTAAACAAAGTAATTCAAAGTCTTCATCAGAATCCATAACTACAAGTATTTCACTAATGCGAAAAGGAAAATAACTTTTTGGGGAACTGGTAATATGTAGGAGGCCATTGGACAGCACAAAATGCCACACTTGGATTCATCCAACTACTTCAAACTGTACGAGCATGAAGGAAGAAGGAAAAGGATGTTCTAGAACTCGAAAACAAAACTGGAACACTCAAAATGACCAACTACAAAAAGAGACTCTAAGCCATGGAACCTGCAAAAAGTATATTAACATTCATAATTGAAAAGTATAAGATATCATCCGCTGCAGTGTCCCTCATGCCGTATTATTTGTGTACAAGGAACACGCGTGGGCGCGTTCGTGATGCGTGCGAGCAGATTAAATTGCATTAACGCAATATACGTACACATTAACTGCAATCTATTTGTGTGCGATATTTTTAGCACTGCACTTTATTATAAGGTGTTACCTTGTACAGGGTTAAAACTTGAATTCAACCTAGAAATGAGCCATTACAAAGTTCGGTCTCCGATCATAATTCAGGGGCCTAGATTCTACCACGCTGCTCCGGCGCGGATTGCTTTTTATGTTTTATGCCACCCGAAGGAAGGAATTTGCAATGAAGCAGCGTGGTGAGGTATACCCTATTCCTCCTCAGTTATAAGGAGAGACCGTGCACTGCAATAGGCCATAAATGGTTAAAGTCATTTGTGCCGCAATGAAAAAAAATTATGTCTGGGAGCCTTTTCCAGCTGCCACAAAAAAAAACTTCAAAGAAATGCATATCAGAATTTACAGAGATTCTTTACAGTGTCATCTAAAGCTACAAGAAACAATGTCGCAGTTCCTCAGTTCCTCAGTTCCTGAGGTTAGTTTATTTTCCGCGGCGAGTGTTCCGGCGCGGCGAGTTGCACTCCGCACCTCCCGCGTGGAGGAAAACCGTCAAACAAACTGACGAGTTGCTCTATTGTAGGCGAGAAGCTTTTAGATTTGTTTTTTAGGTGCCTGAAACGAAAAACAATCTGGGATGTTCTTAATGCGTTTTAAAATTATAAGTTCTGATCACAATTTTAGGACTCAGTTGAAGTTTACCACATATTTATTAACAAAAATAACATTTATTCACTATTTGATTGTAAATATCCATACTTTCGTCTTATTAGGATATATCGTTCCCTGGAAGCATGCGCAGCAATTTAAAAATTTAGTTATTTGTATAACTTGTAATATATACTATTACTATAATCCCTTGTGGGAGACGTCATTACCACCCTAAAAAATAACGTCTAACTTCCTTTTTGACTTCACATCAGGCCAAATTACAGAGATTTTTTACAGTAGTGTCTAAAGCTACAAGGAAAATGTCACAGTTCCTCAGGTTAGTTTTTTTTTTGGCGCGGCGAGCCGCAGTCCGCACCTCCCGCGTGGAGGAAACAAAAAACTGTAGAGTCACACTTTTGTTGGCGGGAAGATTCCAGGTTTATTATTTTCTTAGATGCCTGAAACAAAAAATCTTTCTGGCAGGTTTCCAAGTGCATATTAAAGTTATGTTTCGATAATGTGTTTTACGACATATCACTTATCATATCACTTACACGACGTTTATCTTTGCAAAATATGTTCACTATTATTTAATTGTAAATTTTCGTATAAATATCTGGATCCAAAATTTTATATCCATAACGTTCACGCACTGCAGTAGATGTATGCAGAAATTTAAAAAAAAACAGTTATAGAAGAGGAGTTACTTTCGCCGTTTCTTCTCCTCTTTATTCTAGCAACTTTCCGAAACGGTGGTAGATTCTAAATATTTGATGTTCATAAGTGTATTGATAATACTTACATGAAATAAACAATTTTGATTTTGATTTTGGTTTTTTGGAGACGTCTTTACTAGCATAAAAAATTACGATCAACCCCCTTTATTAAAAAAGTCATATCAAGTCAAATTACCCACCTAGATTCTCTTTAGTGCTATCTAAAGCTACAAGAAACAATGTCACAGTTCCTCAGGTTAGTTTATAATCCGCAGCGAGTGTTCCGGCAAGCCGCACTCCGCGCCTCCCGCGTGCACGAAACCCGTCAAACAAAAAACCAACGAGTTGCTCTATTGTAGGCGAGAAGCTTCCAAATTTTTTTCTTAGATGAAACAAAATATATTCTGATGTAATAACTTAGTACCTAGTGCGTTTTGTACGATTTGGTGTTTATTTTATGTGGGTTGTAGCTTGATAGATATAATAATTCGACTGGCCTGTGGGTGTAGTGGTTAGTAAGCCTTACTGTTTAGCCGGAGGTCGTGGGTTCAATTCAACCCACAAACTTTTCTGTGATGAACGGGAATGTTTGTTCTGTGTGTCAGGATGTAATATTTAAATTTAATAATTTAATATTTAAATAAGTATGTATTTAAAAATACATGATCAGCTGTCTGATCACCATAGTAGAAGCTAACGCTTAGTTTGGAATCTGATGGCCGTGTGTGAGTTGTCCAAAGACATTTAATAGTAACAATAAAATTATCTTTAAAACTAATAAATAACCACATTTTGAAAATTCACCCCATATTGACAGAAATAGCGCTTACCTACCTAAGGGAAATAGAAGCCAATTTAGAGGTATCCAATTTAAAATCAAAATATTATTTACACTTGAAATTTTCTTTTTTATATTTTTTTATTAAGTATTTTTCCATATTTGTTCACGAATAATGAATAAGTTATCAATAATATTAATGGTATTTTTTGTCTTTTCATGAAGCCTGGCAACCAAGCAGCTTCTTGCTTAATTCTCACCCGAATTGTAATACGAGTCTCCAACACAAACTTTGTCGAATTCAGTAAAAAACTTTTAAAGCAATAATTAACTTGCTTAATGACTTAGAAGTAGCCTATTCAACGTTAAACAAAAATAGATAAAAGCTGTAAAATCATATCAAAGCGGCCCCTACTATCGCAATTTAAATCTACGCATTCGTAAAACAAAAACAAAAAAGATTTTTCCTTGATCATTCACGTGCTCTTATTATTGTATAAAAGCTTATACAAATGCATTTCTAATTAAAGAAACATCAGGTAAAGAGAATCCTAGCCACCGAACGGGGAACCTATAGCAAATTTTCATTTTTTCGCAGTTTTGAGTTATGAATTTTTAATGAGATCGCGAGAGAGATTAAGAGTCAGAAAGTCATTTCCCAGTAAAGGAGACGAGCGGAAAAAAAAGAGCGCCTCAGTCGTGGCGTTTGTTAATGTAGAGCCAGTGAACAGGCGGCTTTAGGTATGTTCCGTTTATTTGATGGGTAAGAAATAATATTTACCTTTCATAAAATAATATTTAAGGGGACATTTCAAATAATGTGATTGTTAAAAAAATGTTTTAACCTTTTGCCGTACCCTTTTTAGACATATTGTATTTTTTATCAACATAACATCCGATCTGGTGTATGACGGCATGGGATAGAAAGAAATTATGTTTACCTTTGTCAAAATAAATAGGTAAGTTAATATTTTCAAAAAAAAGTTAGTGATAAATATATATATTATTAACCTTTCAACGGCCACATGTACACTTATAGCACAGGTTTTTGATGAGACCAAAAGACACCATAGATAAATAAAAGACAACATAAATAAACGATAAGCTAATTGTACACGACATACCGCTAACTTACGTCATATAACAAATCGATGAAAATCTATTTAAAAATAATGTTAAAGCTTTACCGTTTAGATCGGAATAACTGAACGAATTTAGCTTTTTAAATCATTTTATGTAAATTAGCTGAAGGAAAGTCGTTACTCATTATCCATGAGTATTATTGTCTAACAATGTCAAAAGTATAACCGATACATTTTCCGCTAAGAAAGAAGATGGAAAGAGTGGACTTTCAAGGCCCACGCTAGTTGAAAAAGTGGTAGTGGTAAAAACCCGGCGTCCATTCAGGGATACAACAGGATGTCAGGTTCAAGCCTGTCATAGCTAATTTCATCTAGTTACAATCATTAAAACACATTAAGCATTACTTCTCCGATATTCTATTGAGCAGATGAAAATAACAATGATAGCCTAATTGTTTGAATGCTGGTCTCTCGAGGTCGGGGGTTCGTATCCTGTCTAGACCTCTAATTCGCAAAGTTATGTGCGTATTTAAAGTTTACCACTTGCTGCAGTAAAGGAAAAATCTTAAGGAAACCCCATAAAAGTTCCCCATAAGGTTCTCGATGATGTGTGAAATCTACCAATCCCTACTTGGTCGGCGTAGTATACTATAGACTACATCCATCACATTGCGAGGAGAGTACATCCGAACCCAGCAGTGAATCAGTTAAGGGCTACAAGGAAGACATAAAAATAAAATATTATATTTTTGGTTATTTGGCATCAAAACATAAAGATATAACAAGCAGCGGCCCAGCTGTGGGACAGTTAAGGGTTGCAAACATGAAACAAAAATATCATTATTATATTTTTTTGTTACTTGGCATTAAAACAAAAAGATACAAAAAGCCACTTAAACCCGCAGTCCAATGTCTGTCAGCAAGCCGGAACCGCGTTTTGTATAGCCGTAATTCAC
>DWKC01001363.1:0-10222 GCA_018249195.1 Racta chiria
TATTATTCAAATCTGAATTTAATGGTGAGACTCCAGGGAGTACTCTCGAACAAGTTCTTTGACTTCGCCTTCTTTATTCATTCTGGGAGGGCGTTTCAGAGAAGTGTAGCCTGAATAGTGAACGAACATCGGAAAAAGTACTACTATGCGGACAGTTATAGATTTTAGAGTTTGTTGAAGAGCGAAGTACTTTATTATGCGTTTGTAAATATTGGAAATTTCCCTTAAGATAAGATGGAGGAAAAGGATCATTTATGATCGAGTAAAGGAGATGAAGCAACCTAGAGTGACGCCTTTGATGGATAGGAAGCCATTTTATTTCAGGGCAGAATCAGAAGATGTCGTCAAATTTGCGCAAACCAAAAATATATCGAGTACAGTTGTAAACTAGGCGCTTTAGTTTGTCAAGAACCTCTTCATTTAAGCCTGGGTAACACACAGCTGCATAATCAATAATAGCATGGGCTTGGTTTTCAAAAGTAAGAAGTTTTTTGTGTAGTACAATGAGCGGAGAACACCAGTTACTCAACGACTAATGTCATTAACGTATGTACGCCAAGTCATGGTTCTGTCTATGTGTATATTTGAGATTTTTAATTGGATTGATGATTAGAGATTTTTAACCGAAACTGAAAGAAATATTTGGGTACCATCATATTTGACCGGTGCTAGATTATCTGCGTCCAATTTGGTTAACAATTTAGAGCGTCCAGTGATGATTGTCTGATATTTAGAAGGATTGACAGACACCCTGAACGCGGCTGACCACATTTTTAAACTATCGAGGTCTTGCTTGTCCTAACGATCGCTTTATAAATGTCTTGGACACTAGCTTATATGTATAGTTGCAGATCATCCATTTGAAATTAGGGACTAATGTCTTAATAAATAGATAAAACATTATCGGAGAGAGAATTTCGCCTTGCGGTACGCCAGTGTCCATATCCATCCATTCCGATGATAATTTTCCTGGGCGCACGGATTGCTGGCTACCGCAAAGATACGACGTGAAACAAACCAAAACTGAGGGATGGAATCTTAAACAGGAGAGGATGGATAGCAGGATATCGTGGTCCACGGTGTCAAAAGCATTTGAAAAGTCAAGAAGCACTGACACAATTAACTTTATATTGTCCATGCCTTGCCTTATATCGTCCGTAAGTTTTATAAGAGCTGTGGTAGTACTGTGACCAGAACAATTACCAGATTGGTATATACTCAATAGGTTATGTTTGATTATTCTCTTCGACTCGACATTTTCTTGTACATGCAGGGCTTTGAAACTTTTGACAGGTACGGTAATACAGATGGGTCTGTAATGGGTGGCAAACGTGGACTGAGGAACTTTAGGTAATGGTTGGATAAAAGCTTTTTTCCATTGAGTGCGGTGCACCGGTGCTTAGAGAAAAAAATATGATGTGTGTAATAAGTTGCTAATAAGCTGTCCAAAATATTCAACAACATCACCTTACCGATCTTACCACACCCCGAGGCCTTTGATATGATTGAATAAATATCCTTTTCAATTTCGTACCTTTACAAGAGAGAACTCAAAGACTGGTAAATCAGGAGATTGCCAGGTTGCTATAGAGGCAATAGTTTTGGAACAGATTGAGTAATCTTATGTAGTATTGGAGACAAAATGACGGTTAATGTCATTTAAATTTGGGGATGGTAATACAATCCGAAGAGGATGTCGCAAATACACCAAAAGATTGCAGAAATTTAGAGATTTCTGCGGGACAAGAGTTACTAATAGTGCTATGGATATAACGGCATTAGGCATTACCACCTGGTTGCATTTATTTCTTGCAGCTTTATGAATACCCTTTAACTGAAATGTATGCCGTGCGATGCAGTGCACGAAGGTTTTTAGTTTATTTTAAATTTTCAAACATACCAAAATCAAATTGAGAATAGAAAACAATGGGTACGTATTCCCCCAACTTACTGGTCTACATTTAATTTGTTTTAACCAGACGGAACCATAACATATAAATATATATAAAAAACTTAATAAAAGGTAAAAATTTAACAGGTCAAGCAAAGATTTTAGTTTGCGTTATATAAATTGCTGATGTTATACCCGTCAGGCCGACCGCAAAATATTTCATTATTTTCAGGTCAGTGCTCTAATTCACCTCAGGTAATCGAGCTTTTTTGAGATATACAACAAAAACAATAATTTGCAATTTTTATTACCCAAGCGACATTAATTTGCGTTAGCGAATTGCAAGTAGTTTTTAGACGCAGTTTACAAATGATATTGTTTTCAGTTTGCTTTGCCCCATTTCATCAAAAACATTATTTTTCTAAGGTAAATAAGGGAAGATTGAATTTTAGTAATAATATTGGATAAACTCGAGCCGCTATCGATCATCCTAATGCTAATGCTGAGTCCAAAAGAGTAAGAACGGTGACCTTAAATTGAAATGTCGTGCAAATGCTAATAGCTTTCATTCCTCGCACCCTGTGAAGGTGAGAGGCGCAGATAAAGCAAATGCCACCTTCGGCGTCAGCAGACACTCACTGTCGGGTGGAAAGTTAAGCCGTTCAGTAGAGATCGTAGTAACACGATACCGAACTTTTACTACTGCCTCAGTATTAATAAATAACATGTACCATGTTAGTTTGTGGTTAAATTACAGCGATGAATTGCACAAAAATAGTTTTACAAATTGTTTCAGCGTATTAATGTTGTAAATATGTAACGAGGGATCTGAAAAAAGAAATACAAATCTCGCCTCTGAAAAAATGTTTTAATATTAAAAGTGAACAACTATACATATTATAAATTAATTCAGAAGGTCAGATATAAATATTTTGAGAAGCTATGATTTGCAAAAATTACAAAAGTAAACTTCCGAGAATATTTCATCGAAAGATAGATTTGATATTAAAACCTATTTAAATTAATCTGAAGTTTCGAAGTTTTAGAGCGAGTTTCGCATTTTTGCTAACGAGAAAATTTAAGATATCTCAATGTTTATATTCACGAAACTCCCACTGGCTGATCCAATACTAATACTTTTGATATTAGCCAGCAGTTTTGGGTTTTGATAAATATTAGATCCACCAATATTGAAATTACTTAATCGAGCTGAAATCAAATTTACTAAAGTTGTCGAGGTGATTTTTACCACAGTATTTATACAGCAACAAAATTAACATTATTTTATTTTCGTCAACGAGTCACCCGCCGTAATGAGCAGCATTCCGCCCGCGTTCCCCGCGGGCTCGAGTAATTACGCCCTGGACATTCCGTACATTAATTGGATCATTCCCTTTTAAAACAACATCGGTACCACGACCTGTCTGCGCCCACCGACGTTCCTTTTTATTGAAATTCGATCAGTCAGTTTACTACGAAGCCATTCAATTTCATCTACTTTAAATTCATCGCCCGTTTCCAAACCGATTCTTTTCGTGAGCTGCGTTGATGTATTGTCACTCGGCTTCGTGCTAAGTTGACCAGGCTTGTTTGTCTCTCGATCTCTTACCTTACAATAATCTGCTCGACTCGTCACGACCCGGATCGAGTTTTCAACTTTAAATCACTTTCACAAACCATCAAAGATGCCGATCTCGGACGAACCATAAGATAAGATTATCACTTGTTGTCTTTCTATTACGTGGGACGTTTTCTATCGCAACTCGTAGTATAAATTTCCATACAAATTCTCGCTTAACAAAAACTGTAATACCAAATATTAAACGATGACTTGCTTTGATAGTTTTGTTTGATTAATAATAACTATTTTGATACTGTATATAGCAAGTGATAAAGATATCTTCTTCTTTGCAACTTTTATCTGTCCCACTACTGGGCTCGGGTCTCCACTTACAACGTGAGGGATACAGGCCATAGTCCACCACGCTGGCCAAGTGCGGATTGGTAGACTTTACACACCTTTGAGGACTTTATGAGAACTCTCGGGAGTGCAGGTTTCCTTAACCGTTGCAAGTGAATCATCTTCTGATAAGCACATAATTTTGAAAATTAGAGGTGCGCTTAGCAGTATTTGAACCAGTCCCGATGCCGATCAAGAGACCAACATTCAAACCATGAGGCTATCTCTGCTTGTTGATGTAGGTATACTATTTATAATTACAAATTATTCTTCTAAGTACGCTGATCATTCGTCAACGTCAATTCAATCAGGATACAGAAGCAAACTACTACATAGAATCTAATTATCTTTATCAAGTGGTTCCGTCAAAGATATCTCGATTATTAGTACAATATTGTCAAGATTGTACAGAGACTGTTCAACCTATATCGCTGCTTTGTGTTAAGTTCAAACGTAATTGGTGAAATGTACGTAGATAATATCGAGATAATGTACTGTGATGTTATTTACTGTAACCCTACATACCCAGAAGAATGTTTCGTTCTTTGAAAACTGTTCCAATGTACAGCTTAATACATTACTACATTTTCTTCGTAAATAAGGCCAAACTAACTTGAAGTTCGGAGTGCTCGAGATAGATGAGTGGTACTCCATGGTTGAGCACAAGTTTCCGCTCTATGGCTCTCTTCTATGGACCGTGTCCTAATCTTAGTGGATCTGTTCAAACTATGCCAATAGCTTCCAATTCGTCTTGCCGACGATTTGCTTACTAAAACATTAGAAAGAATGAAAGAAAGAAAAAAAAACAAATTTATTCCGCCATTGTACACGGACAGAGAAATTAAAACAAAAATAAAATGATTAATAGGTATACAGTAAAATAAATAAAAATAAAATTATTAATAGGTATACAGTAAAATAAAACAAAAATAAATAAATAAATAAAAAACATTAGCATACCATAGAAACTGGCGGAATCGGTCGCACTCAGAGTAGTGGAGTGGATGGCCACGCCATTTGGTCTTATGTGCAACCTTTATCAAGTTAAATTCGCTTATAAATTTAGTTAAATTGGTCGCCGTGGAGCGAACACTGCGCCGTCCCCTCTGGTGGCTCTAACCGCTGTTATTTGGACGCTATTTCCCGATTAAATAATAAAATGGAGCAATAAGTCCATCAATGTCCAAATGGAACGCCCGCAAAAACCAACAAGCCAACGCTGTGATTAAAATTAGCATAATATCGGTGGATTATCCGCCGCCATATTGGAGCGTGCAATCCGGGATGCTATCTGGTCCCGGGGAATAGTGCGGGAATCTCCCGGGATTGGAGCGTCAGTGTAATTGTATGACCTACTCACCATTATTGCATTAAGCTGCAGCTCTGCTAGAATGCCTTTTAGAATAGGATAATTGAGCCAACTGCCAGAAGAAATTCTAATGTGAATGCGAGGTCTACTCCGCTCAGTGTCGCGGTTAAGCGACGCCATTTTAAATAGTTGTTGCGGGACCGAGCCATTCTTTGTGTTGCATTTAGACTGAATGAAATGAATTTATTTCGAGTGAAGGAATGAAACGTACAAAACTAGATTCTACAAGATGAATGACATATTGTAACGTATCCAACATCTTAACCCACATCTTTACGTAATTAAACACATCAGTCAATAACATATGTGAATGTCGGATTTCACAGAAAAATTAAAAGCCGAGCAGAGTAAGGACGACGAGCTTCACTCATAAGATGAGAGCATTCTCCGTCAGTAGCTACATCAATTGAAGATTCCATTGTAGAAATACAACACTTATGAAAAAAACAAAGCGACGAATTTCTCCGTCACCCCTGAAACGCAAATGATAAATAGGCAATTACACGAAACGAATTGGTCTTATGAATGCCTTCGCTCGCTAATGAAATGTGAGAGCTTGACGGATGAGAGCGTATCACGGAGTCGCGACTGTTGCGACAGAGCCGTACACACCGATACTGTGTTCCAACTGAACAGTCAATCCGCCTTTGGCGTAATAGAAGTCTATTGGCAACAGTGAGAGCTTAGATTCCATCCAGCAGATGGTGTTTTTTGTAAGTTTTCCAGTATTGAACATAGTCAATATTTAATACGGCAAATATTAATAACAGCCACAATACAACAGATACAGTATTAGGCCTCCTTCGTGTGAGGATTAGTAATGGGCCATCAGTAGGTTAAAATAAGCCAGCCAGTCAAACGTTCAGTGCTCTAGTTGTCAATACATTAACGTGATTCACGGGATATAACTTAAACCCATTAGCCAAACAAGCACATGAACCGCATTTTTTAACATGTAAATTTAAGATTATTTCGATTATTTGCGAGTCACACTTTCAACACAGGGTGTGTGTTTTTTAAATACGATGCTCGATCTAACATCACGCGTCATTTGCTGCGAAACATCGAAGAAGAGAGAAAGTTCTGCTCTTTTTCTTCTCGTCCTTCAGTCATCTTCCTTCGAATTCTTCTTCTGCCACCCGTCCTGAAGCGGCATATTGTTGGAGTATCTTGAGTCAGCTAATGTTGGTACTGATTCAGGTTACTTAAGCAATGTACTGGATAATTTCTGTCTTTGTCTTTCCCGCCCGTGTGGGTCTTTTTCGTCTGGCAAGCTGGTTTTACCTTCTGGTGTTGTTAATGTCTCGTCTTTTCGTGTGCCTTCTTATGACATAAAAAAGCTACGTATCTTCCAATATACTCGTATATATTCTCCTAGCCTACCTAGGACCTGAAAAGAGTTTAGAGCATCTCTCTTTTATGCACCGCTTTTTCAATAGCTTGGCTCCATTTATGTTATCACCAGTTTGGTGGACCTGACCTGACCGTCTTTCGCGTCTCAATTTTGCCTGTCATCGTTACTTTCTTCATATGCGGTCTTCTTACAATTTGATTGCATACTGATCTCTAAACTCACATCAAAAACGAGTAACAACACTTCTTAATTGAACCGGTGTGAAAATTCGGTCGTTAAAATATAATAAAAAATTTAGATGATCACGACCAAACTCACCGAGGAAGCCAACAAAATTACACCTTGCAGAACACGTGGAGTTTGAGCGATGTATTAAAATAAAGCTCAAACACACGAACCGCGGAAAGTTTCATAATTATGTGAGCAATTAGAATATTAAAGGATGGTGCGAGTTGGGACCAAATTTCCTAATATAATGGATGTCGCTCGCTACCTGGATTAGTCCGGAGCCTAATTAATTTGCCCAGTTTCACGTTCGTAAACACTTTTCATAATGGGTTTGAGTTGCTTCCTGGTTTTTTGTTATGTAAGTAGGTGCCTATTTGTATTCAATCATGATCTCTTGTCCTAACATAATATTGTTGTAATGTTCACCGTTCAACTGAAATCGTTTTTTCCGACATGGACGTGTATTATCACATCATATGGAATAATATTTTTCCGCACAATTTTGGCTAAATCGTTTCTTCCGCATATATTTTTTGACGATCGTTACTTGTCTCAATCAGTAACAATGTTTTTTTAAATGTGTTGTTAAAAATTAGAAAACTTGTATGCCGTAAATAAAAGAGGCTTGTCAAATGAGGCGGAGCATGGGATTGGGGTAAGTGTACTAGGCCGCCCCAATACGGCAATAACGAAATACATCGGTCGATCTTCAAAATGTCATAAAATTAATGAAACTGAAAGGGCCGAGTCAATTCCGCAACACAAGCCGGCCGTCCAATACGGCATTATAAACTGAACGACATCGATAAGGACTATAACATTGGCCATTAAGACGACAGTGCTGCCGCGCGCCGCCGCCGGCATAAATCACAAACTTTCTGTCTCGCTATCGGCAATAAAGTCAGTTTACGAGGGCCGCTAATAGAGCCCCGTCACTAACGAGGGGCCCCTCTCCGCAGTGCGTGCATACTACACACACTACGACATTCATCCAAATGAATGAATGAAGTAATACAAATATTATTATAAGTAAGTAAGTACTCATTCCATCCATCGAATAAAAATGCCTTATTTTTATTTTAATAAAATGTACAGAACAAGCTACCAGCTGCGAAAACAAACAAAGCCGCAGAGGAAGCGCCAAGACAGTATTCGCTTTGAAGATAACATCGAGTGCCCTCGCCTCACTCCGGCTTTGAGTGTTGTCAGTGACGTCACGCTTGTTCCTCGCACTGAGCCACTCCGTGAGTAGTAACGACCTCAAAAATGTATAATGTTTGCTAACACGACCTCGGCAATTTTTTCATAGATGTAGAAGTAACATTACTTCTTATTTATCTACTTTTATTTCTTTCACCTTTTAATTTATTTGAATCCTACCTCGTCCTTATCACAGATTTAGGATATAAGCTCAACACAGAAATTCCGCTATCAAATAAGGTGCACAAATAATACTTCCATCTTTGTAGTACAATCGTCAAAAATTTAAATAATCTCCAACTTTACGACGCAACGACACTTCGCCCCGCCAGCCGCAGCCACCAGACACCCGCGCCAGTCACCAGACACCCACGCCAGGCACCAGCCGTCCGCCGCGATAAGAAGCTCCGGGACGTTAACGCAATACAAATTGGAAATATTTCCACAGCAATTTTCAGGAATGTGCATACATATTTATCAATACGGAGTATTCTGAGCTCCAGAACTGTTAACGTCGGCGGTGATTTAGTGAATGCATGTATATTACTATTCAATTCAATATTACTCTTAACTATATAATTCCAATGGAAACGGTTTGCATAAATGGAAATAAAAGGTTGGAGATGAAATGAACTGTATTTTATTTTTATTAAAATGTAACTAAAAATGTTTTAATTTATAAGTTTCCAACAACCGTTCACCGATCATTTAACCTTCGCTGGATGTTTATTTTCAGTTTAAAATATTCAAATTATGCTCAGTCCTAGCATTAATGCAAGAAGCATAATATTAGATATCATAAAACTTCCTCAATTTTTTATGAAATACAAATATTGAAGTAAATGCATATATATTTTATATTTAATTCGTCATACTAACATAACAACATGTTGAATAAATAATAGTGATAAGTTAGATTAATTCTTTATTTTCACTATAGATTTGTATTTAACTATTTTGTACGCAGAAGAAATATTTTTTCACGGCTTCTTTATCAAAAAGGTTACTAAGCGAGTGAGTACTAATTAAACCCACTACGTGTTCCACAAAAGAATACTGTGACACAAACTATTTTTGGGGTAAGAAAATAAAAAATTGGCGCTAAAAGAACTAAGTGAGGCGAAACAAAAGAAGTGGGTCAAGACACGATATGAGATAAAACTCAGCTGGGGATCGCGTGACGTCAGGACTAAAACTTTTCTCAACTCCAGTTTACAAGTTACAACGAGAAAATGCCAAGCTGTTAATAAAACAAATCCGCGAAAATGAAGACATTGAAAAACATGAAATATTGCCTTAGCAGGATTTGCAGTCTGTTCGGTAGTAGAACAAGTAAATTTACATACTCGTATTATTATATGAAGTATTTTACCGTTATAGCATTTCTGCACTATTTAGTCAACGAAGTGCTTTTTCGAAGTTCTATGATGAGGTCCGTAAATCAACGGTAAAATTTATGGCATAAACAGGTAAGGTATCTCCCAGTCACCAACTTCTAAATTTTGTTATGTTGAACCAGTAAAGTACATTACCGCTTTTTTTTAAGTTAGCAATGTTACATACAACCTACAGACTATTCTAGACTCTTTGTCTAGCTCAGAAAATAGGTTAATGTCAAAGATAAAACTGTAGTTAACATCGGTAGCAGTAAGCCAGCAATCGGAGCACTCTCATATCTTAAGAGAACTTCCCACAACAGATAAAGCGTAGTTCGAAACTCGCTCGCTAATTCCATAAGCGAACAATACACGGCTCGAGTGGGACTTATTGTAATTAGTTGCCGTTAGGGGGCGCGGCAACTTTCCTAATATCGAGCGTATCGAAGCAAATCTTTGATTTACGTCGGAAGTAGTACTCTCTTCACTCGACAATATACGGTATTGAATAAAACAATGTCTGTGGTTATAGATGTTGCTGGGTTTCGATTGCAATGTTTAGGGATAAAATAATGCGAAGATTAGATTTTTAAATCAAGTAACCAATTGTAAGGTAACTTAATGTAATATAATAAATAATTATCATATATTTAAAGCTTGACCTTGGTCTGTTAGCTTTATTGACCACTATATAAAAAAAATAATGCGGTACAATTTGCTAGCTTAATGCATAATGCATTATCTACCAACCAGTAGGCCAAACAGATATGGACGATAAGCGGTATTTCAACATAACATTATAACATTGTAACTAGTGACTGAGAGATAGTAAGTTATAATTGAC
>DWKC01001364.1:0-10219 GCA_018249195.1 Racta chiria
ATCAAAATCAGACCTACATCTAATATTGGGGCGAAAAACGTATATATATGTATATATATGTATATATATGTATATATACATAATGTGTATATATATATATATATATAACGAATATTCGAATAATTTACAACCCTGCAACGCTACATACTGTGTCTATATTAAGTTACATAGTTGCGTCTTTTACCAACGTTCACTTACACAGTCCTCCGTCACGCCCCTTCGCTGTCCCTCTTGCAAAAACTGCAGACTCAAACGTTTCGTCGGCTTCTTGCCAGAGTTTTTCGCCCCAATATTAGATGTAGGTCTGATTTTGATTTCAAGGCTGCCGGCCCGCTGCTGCCGCTGTAATGGCGTCGTGCCTGTCAAGTCAATCGACACATTTTTAATCAGCTGTCTACACAGATCCATACGTTTTTGTTTTTGCTAACGATGACGTCATGTCTAATGTTGCCCAGCTCATGTATTACAATTACGAGTAAATAAATAAATGTTTACACACTCATATGCATAATAATGCATTACTAACATCTAGTATCTGGAACAAACATTTATCTATTTTGTGCTTACCATTTATCTATCACAGAACCTTGTAGTTAGTTCTTTAGCCGTTTCTTCTCCTCTCTATTTTAGCACCTTTACGAAACGGTGGTAGATTGTAAATATTTTATGTTCATAAGTGTATTGATAATACCTACATTAAATAAACGATTTTGATATTTTTTTTATTTTGTAGCGATTGCCGTCAAAGTTGTCCGGGTTTGATTCACAGCTGTGGCAGGGAATCATGTAACAGATGAATGTTTGTTAGTAACACTTCTGCCTGGTGTTGTTGTCCATGGGTGACGGTGATCTCTTACCATCGGCTCGTGGTACTGCTTATCAAATAGAAAAAAATGTATGACAAGTTTATAAGACATTCACTAAGACTATTAGTAGAATAAAACCGAAATATTTGTTATTCTCTACGTGTTGTATCCTGAACACTTAATATTACATAAATTGCATATTTTATATATTTATATATTAAATAATTGGATGCGTCGCCAGAAGTATCCGCAATGAAGTGGATACGCAGCGCCGTGAAGTGGTGCGCGTGCGCCTGCTCCGAACGGCGGCTGAAGGACTGGCTCGGGTCGCCCACAGGCAACTTGTTCTGGAGGCCACTGTTGGCCATGCTGTGCCATCCCAGGCCGCATCACTGGTGAGTAGGTTAGGTTAAGTAGCGTTGACTTTAACCTAGCTAATGCCCGCGACTATCGTTTTTGTGGAGTTCAAAATTAGGTTTACGGTGAAATGAGAATAGTGTCATTATGATTTTGTCAATTTGTGCTTTATGAACAGAAAAACGGCTTGGTGGAGTTTGATTTAGGCCTGCTTAGCAATGAGGAACCCATGTTCATTAGTGGATTGTCGATGAGTGCCAAGTATTGTTTGATATGTTATAGCTCCTGGGAAGAGGGCTCGCAGTACGCCCACCTGGAGGAGGAGACGGTGCGTCTGTTCGCGGAGCTGACCGTGTGCCACCCCGCCAATCAGAAACTGTTCGCGCACACCCTGCACTGGATATTGGAGACTGTGCCTTGTTCTGGTAACATATACCAAATTATACATATTTGCTACGCTTTGTTAATTATTTTTTTTTAATCCCTGCTTCTTCCTATACTAGACTATGTTGACATTTGCTATCCAGATCTCTCACAGGAGTAGGTGCAGAAACTTAGCGACGTTAAAATGTTGGTATACGGTCCTTATACCGGAGTATGAAATCTGAATCTGATATCTGAGTGCTCATATCCTTTCACTTTTATACGGCCTACTATTTAGAAGAGCGATTTCAAATTTAAATATTTTACTATCAGCCTCTACTTACGTTCTAATGTTGATCTCTCGTTATCTGTCCCTCCTCGCTTTACTTCCTTCTATGGGAAGCCATTCACCGCATTGGAGTCAGTCACTAAATGATATCAAGACATGTACCAGGTATATGAAGTGCAATGTGTGTGCAGGCGGGTCGGGCATCACGGGGTTCACTCGAGCTCTGATCCTGCGGCTGGTGCTGTCGGGCGAGCGTGGCACGGTGGCGCTGCGCTGGGCCGGCGCGCCGCCCGCCGCCGCGCCCGCGCACCCCGCTGCGCGCGCTCACCGCTTGCTCGCGCTGCCGCTCGCCACCACCGTGCGCGACCTGCTGCACGACCACCGACCGCCAGGTAACTAACATCAACAAACTTAACTGGCTTCAACCCATTACTGAGCACGAGTCTCTCTTACTGAGGAGGCCTGGAGCATACTCTACCACGATGCTCCTGTGCGGATTGGTGGAGGGTTAGTGGCCAACCCGTGTGTCGGGATGTTTTTATACCGCCCCAAGGCCAACAAACATACTAATTAATATTTATTGCTATGGGAACTTTGAAATTTGTAATGAAATGTATGGAATAATTCTTGTACACGACATAACCTTGAGCCGAAAAAGGCTTACTCTTTAGGCATATTTTTTCTTTAACAATTTTTGTGTAGATTTTTTAACATGATTATTGTCTACACTTTGTAACTGCAATCGATTGTATATGTTAGTAAATAACGATTATTATTTAAGGCCTACTTAAACTTATCCACCACCCACTGGTTTTGGGTGTGGAGATTTTTATTTTCGCTAAGTTTGTTCAGGCATTTGAAGACTTAACTAATTAGAATAATCTGAAAACTAGGTCTTGTTTAATTAGTCACCGTGTGATTGAGGAATATGCTTGCTACATTAGTAAAATAATAATCATTTTCTTGTACGAGTATTGAATTAAATACGCATACAATCAAATATCGGCGACAAATTCTTCATCGATATGGGTACCATGCACTATGGGAACAGAACCTTCAATTATTTACTCAACTAAAAGATAAATACGGCTACAGTGCCGGTCCTAGAGGACAACAGCCGCACGTGTCTGAGCGGCGCGTCGGGCGGCGCGGGCGCGGCGTCAGTGCTGCGCAGCGCGTCCGACACGGCGCTGGTGACAGTCGCGGAGGCCTGGGAGCTGTCGCTGGCCGCCGCCTCCGCCTCCAAGGACAAGCGGGTCAAGGACGTCAAGAACACCTCGCTCAAACAGCTGACCAGCAAGAAACGGCAGAGTAAAGCGAACAGCGACGCCGCCGCTTCATCCGCTATCAATGATGGTTAGATGTTTGTTCTATAGACATTGTTACTTTAATATGTGTACTCTACAATACTTCTGATACTTAGTTATCAATAGAGGGCTATTGCTGAATTGATCCGAGATTATTATACAGCTCGATGACTTAAACTTAACTTTGCAATTAAACTAATCTGTTTTTAAATGTAAATGTTTCCTATTTTTACAGATCTAACAAAAATTCGAGTAAAAGTTCCAGGATTGGAAGGTTACATTCCTTTAAATACCACGCTGGCGCAGTTGACGGAGGCTTGCCCACATGAATTTGGTCCTCATTTGACGCTCATTTTACATCTGAACACCAACGGAGGTTAGTTAGGAACCATAGTAATTACCCTCGTTAGAATTAGTCCTCTCTATTTTAAGGTGGCGGAGTAAAATATATTGAAATGTAAATGGTATTAATACACAAATAAAATATAAATACAATAAAATAAAAATACAAATAAAATATAAATACAAAAAAATAAAAAATATATTTGTGAATACGTAAATATATAGGACCGTCCGGTGAGGCGTGGTCCGGAGCGAGCGGCGGCGCGGCGAGCGAGCCCGGCGGCGGGGCCATCCTGCGCGAGTTCGGCGCGTGCGGCGGCCTGGCGCTGGTGGCGGCGCGCCTGCCGCGCCCGCACGCACCGCCCGCACCGCAGCCTGCCGCCAACGCCCATCACGACCTTGATTGGGTTAAGCTGGATGACCCCTACGAGGTAGTAATGGCTGGCTCGATACCTGTGGTAATGATATTGTTACATCTGTGGGTGAACTCCTAACTTTATGGCTCCTCTGATCTACACGCAATCTGCAGCGCGTTGGGTGACTGGTTCAACCGGATTGGAATTCAGAGTCAATGAAGTACGGCGTAAGAATTGCATTGCGTTGCGCTTTATCGCGTTGGAATATTTTTTTATTTTAACCATCCATCCATATATTGACTTGTATCCATCAATATATGTGTTGTCTCCGGCAGGAGGTGGTAGAAATGGGCGTGACATCAGCGGTAGTGAGCGGTGGCGGAGGCGGGGGTGGGGGCTCGGGCGGCGGCGGTGGCGGTGCAGCCGCGGCGGAAGCGGCGGTGGCGGCGGGCGTGCCGGCGCACGCACTGGTAGCGCTGGCGCTGCTGCTCAAGCTGCCGGGGTACGCCGCCGCGCTGCTGGACGAGGGCGCGCGCGCGCAGCACCTGCTGCGGCTGCTGCTCGGTGTCGCGCACGACGAGGAAGGACGTTAGTACCGGATTGAGACAATTCATTTCATATAATCATGCGAACATAGCTTTAGCATAGCTGAATGTTACTACGGATTTTTTAATATTGTTCGGATCATACAAAAAAGAAAAAAATAATTTATATGTGACAATTGTAAGACTTCTGCTCCTAGATCTGGTCTGCATCAGCCGATTAACCAGCGAGATTTGATCTTGATAAACTTAGTATTCAACTGAGTCAAGTTCCTTGTACCTGCATTAATCATGAAAAAAATATCAAGTTGTAAGAAGTTGGACTACTATTTGACACCAACTTCATTTATTTTATAATAAGTTATTAAATATGCACTTTGTTTGTACGGACGATGTAGACTAGAAAACAACGTGTGTTTTAACAACGGTTTAATTGCCACTAACTAATACCCTTATAAGTTACTCTATGGTCTAAACATTACACTGTTAAATACGATCGGACAATAAGTTTATTATAGGTCAATACGTATTCGCAGGAAGTATTATAGTGAGCGGCAACGGCAACAGTAGCACGAACGGCAACGGCGGCGGCTGGTCACTGGGCACGCTGCCGTTCCGCGTGGTGGCGCGGCTGCTGGAGGCGGCGCCGGCGGGCACGGACGACGGGCGGGCGCTGCGCCGCGCGCTGCTGCAGCTCGGCGCCGTGCGGCTCGTGCTCGCCTGCCTCGCGGTCTTCACGCACCATCGGCCCGCGTCTAGCGATGTGAGTTACACCACAACACAATAATTTTAGGGTCCGTTCAGACAGACCGGCGCGGCGGTCAGAGCACATTTTTATCGCGTTCAAGAAAGAGTTTTGGGACATTAAAATAATTCGGTTAATTCTTATTTTAAAAAAATTAAATGAAAGTATGAAACTTATTTCAATGTCTCAAAACTATTGAACGCGATAAAAATGTGCTCTGCTCTCTGCGTCGTTCTCTTTGAACGTTCTGCAGAATAAAATTACTTACTATGTATTTACTTACTACCTACTAAGCTATCAAGATATATATATATATCGATAGATTTATTGAAGTCGGCCAATCGCTGATCTACCGGCTGAACAAACTACTTTACAAATGTACTGTGTCTCGTCTTCATAACGGTATTGCTAATTTTCAAATGTTCTGTTAACGTCTTAAAAGTATTATATTTCAGCTATAGATTCATAATAAGTCCAATCAACAATCACAACTATAATCAGTTATATCACTAACTGTCACATTGACAGTGATGTTATGAAGGATCGTATAACTTGTGCGTGCAGAATAGCCAAACGTCGAACGGCGGCAAGGGGGAGGACGAGTCGCAGCTGTACTGGGCGCAGGGCACCGGCTTCGGCACGGGCTCCACGCAGCAGTCGTGGAACGTGGAGCAGGCGCTCGTGCGGCAGCGGCTTGAGGAGGAGCACGTCACGGTGCTGCTGCAGGTTCGTTCAAAACACAGCCTATGTATTCTAAAGTTGTGAAAATAATTCCCAAAAAACGGTCTTACTTAATAGTCTAGTAGAATAAGTTATTATTGAACATGTACTTCGTAGTAGGTAGTACATGTAATTCATACATGTAGTTTCGGTAAGTACATGTACAATATCACGATTAACACATAATTTATTATCTTTAAGGTAATATATAATATTGAATTAAACTGAGAAAAAAAAGGTTTATGTTATATGTCTGTCATCGGTTGCTAGGCAACGAACAAGCGTTGCCTTTTTTGTACCAACAATGGTAAAATTATTTTCGAATCGTGGTCGAGGTAAAAGTAGAAAAAGGCGAAAGTGGCATGAATGAAAAAAAATTGTGGTAGTCTGTGGCGTTGAGAGTATGTTTGTTGTCAGGTGCTGGCGTCGTACATGAACCCGGGCGAGCGCTGGCCGCCGGAGGAGGGCGCGAGCCCGGGCGCGGCGGACAGCGAGCCGCGCGACCTGCCGTCGGAGTTCGTCGAGCTGGTGGCGCCCAGCTCGCTCGTGCCCGCCATCAGCTCCTACCTCAGGAATGACTCTGGTCAGTGTACACTAACTAACATTGTATTTGCTCTATTATTAGTTTGTTTGTATGAAAACTTCCTACCTGTCCTTTAGTCATCCTCCAACCCATTCTTCTTTCACCGGTCGGAATCAATGTTGTTGGTGTACCTTTAGTGTTGTTACTGACCACAATTGCATCAACGATGTCCTATTTTTATCTATTTTACTACCTGAATTCAATCTTTAAATATATATTTCGTGTGTGCGTATGTATGTCACTGATTCATTACAATGACTGTGGCGCCATTTGTTGAAAATTGGTCGTATCAACTCGGAAACCTTCGTGGGCTCATGCACATTAATTTTACTAAAGATGACCACATGATCAAATGCATAGTTAACTATTCTATAAAGGACATACAGATCATATATATAGATAAGCAGACAAACGAACAGACAGGTTATCTGATGGTAAGTGATCACCATGAGTGTGGTTGAATGTTCAGTTCTAATAACAATATATAATCTGTGTGTGTGTGTGTGTGTGTGTGTAGTGTTGGACATGTCGCGGCACATCCCACTGTACGTGTGCGTGCTGCGGTGCGCGCGCGCTCTGCACGCGCTGCGGTCCCCGCGGCTGCAGCCCGCGCTGCGCCCGCTGCCGCGCCTGCTGCACACCATGAGCAGGACCACCAACTCGTACGCGACCAAGCTCAGGTAAACTTGCCGCACAATATTGTTTTCTAATTGTATTGTATTGTAAAGTACGTACAGTACTTTTAAGATTAAAGTTACTATTATTATTAATTTAGGTGTGATAACTTGATTTAAAAAATATGTTGCAATGTGTTTTTACCCATTTTATTTCGCGATTAACCTTTTGTTATTTTGAAGACTGTTTATAAATAGCCTTTATTTCTGAAATAAAAATAGGTTTTGAAGTAATAATTGATGTTTGAAAATTTTAATTTTAATATCGTTCAAAAACCCTACAATAGTAATGAAGTATATGTACAATAGTAATGACGTCACCAGTTCGTATTAACATAACGTAAGTATATAGTAAATATATATAAAACTGTGTCTTCTTGGGATTGGGATTGGGTGGATGAGAGGTGCACCTGTAAAATAGGTCTTGAATCAAGAAGGTATTTTATTTATTTATGATTGCAAGGGTCATATTTAAACCTTTACAACTTCTAAACTATCTTACTTACGGCTTTCATCTAAGATTTTTTCAAAAGACGATATCCAGTTTTATGAGCAAACAATAAAATAAAGGTAACTTGACGAGTTAGTTTTCATGAATGACATAAAAAACTGAAAAAATAAAATAAAAAGTATTAATTTCTGTTTTATTTAATTCTTCTTTGTTCGTTTACGTAAATGACATTGAATTAAATGTAACATTAGTCGATTGTCTACATTTTAAGCTTTCAAATGAGTCATCATTCGTCTTCTTAGCAATGATTAAATCAGCACAAGGGCCCGAGCTTCGAGTTAAAAAAAACAAAATGGCTGCCATTTTGTTATGGCAAGAGCAAGAGAAATTTGGGATGGCGATTTGTCGACAAAAACCACCATAGTTCACCCACTTTTAGGCTCCTCCGACAGTGACAAAACACATTGTTTATGGGTACTAGTATATTAGTTTCCTCTCGCGTTGTATGTTAATGAAAAGTAGAGTTTATTATTGCAGACTATAATCTATGTCTGTGGCAGACCCAGTCAGTAGTTTTTGCTTGAGAGAGGAACAAATATCCATCCATCCATCCATACATCCTCACTAACTTTTGCATTTATTATATTACTTATTACTTTCGTCTATGGTTAACGAAATGGTGACGTTACGATAATTTATTGAATACACAGTACATGTGTTTTGTATTATTTTGTTTACAGAATGAGTAAAAAGAACATATTCGGGAAAATGACATATAGCCAAAGATTTAGTTCTTCTAGTAATTCTGAATTGTCAGAGGAGGACGAAGGACTTGCCTCACTAATAGCTGATATACAGGTAAGTCGGACACAAATAAAATCTAAACACTTCAAGATATGTTATTACACCATAAATGACGAGAGAATAAAAAATAATGCTACAACACAAGATATTAAAATAAATGAGAGAATAATGGAGATTTCATTCATGGAAGATTTCATCTAACGAATTGGACCAAAAACATTTTAAAATCCAGAGAGCACGTTTATTTTAACAAAATATGCAAAGCAGTGATATTATTTTTTCGTCACATTTGCTGTTGTACGATTTGTGCTAATCTGTAATTAACTGACTCAACTTTAGCGCGTTAGTAACATACTAGTATGTAATATCTTGCGCCATCTTGTAAACAAATCACGGCCTAAGGTATTAAGTACTAGCTGTGCCCATGACTTCGTCCGCGTTTGAATTAAATCTTTGTATATACATATAAATATATACATTTTGTGTGCGTATGTCACTGATTCATTGGAGTAACAGTGGCGCCATCTGTCGAAAATTTGTCGTACCAGTTCAGAAACCTTAGTGGGTTCATGCACAACAACTTTGCTAAAGATCATCACATGATCAAATGCATAGTTTCCGATTCTATAGAATCCTCTGAATGTCCTCTGGACCTTGTCTGTACGTACAGACGAACATTATTTTTTATATATATATAGACTAGCGTGTTGTAGTTGTAGTTACATGTATCGGGTAATCGGGTGGATACTAAGAAAAACGTAATCTGCTCATTATTGTGATGTTTAACGTTTATTCACTGGTGTTTTCGCAAGATGAATAAAACTGACTGTACAGCTAGTTGAACGTTTATGTCAAGATGAAACTAATAAATGTGTGTGTGTGTGTGTCGCAGGCGACGAGCGCGCTAATGTGGCAGGCGGAGGGCGAGGCCGAGGCGGGCGGCGGAGTGCGGGCGCGGGCCGCGGGCCCCGCTGGCCGCGAGGCGCGCTACATCGAGCTCATGCGCACTATGCAGTTCGGTTAGTGCATTCATAGACTGCCTCTCAAGCATTCACCTATCTTCATATTTTCTAATGTTACAAAATCATATTTTGGTATTATGTTGATCACTGCCGCACTTAAAGAGTTACTAATAGTTGTTAAATTCGATGCTTAGTATAGAGTTTATATAAAGATTCTGTGCTAAGGAGCGAATTTGGTAAACATTAACGACTGAGTACCGCAATCAGTCACGCTCATTAGTGGTGATTGAATGTGTTGAAGTGAAATATTTAGTGTTTCCTGTAAGCGAACTCAAAGTTGGTTTATTCGCGTAGAAACGTTCGAGATGATAGTGGAGTGCGGCGAGGGCGGCGGGTTCCGGTTCACGGTGCCGTACCACTTCGAGGGCACGGTGCGCGCGGCCGGCGAGCGCACGCACCCCGCGCGCATGAAGCGGCTCGCGCAGGAGGCCGCCACGCTCGCCACCTCGCTGCCGCTCTCCTACTCCTCCTCGGTCTTCGTCAGGACCGACACCGACCGGCTGGATGTCATGAAGGTATTACTGGGAATAAGAAAATAATGGGGGCACTTAATGAATTGAGGCCGAGCCAATTGTGTTGTCCAAGTCATCCGCGAAGTAGATTTCGGACGGATATAAAAAAATATGCGTTTTCATTTTAAATGACATATAAAAATATTCAGTTGACACTTTTTACATCTCTTAACGATTTGATGTAATGAATCTAATCGTACCAAATTATAAAAGTAATCGTTGTTGTGAACCGTCGCGTCGATCGTTGTTGATTATGACTGTGGTCGGCAGGTGTTGATAACGGGCCCGTCGGACACGCCGTACGCGAACGGCTGCTTCATCCTGGACGTGTACTTCCCGGCGGAGT
>DWKC01001365.1:0-10219 GCA_018249195.1 Racta chiria
GTGTGCCCCTCCAATAAACTTGTGTAGTAGTACAGTAGACAGTCCAGACCGGACAGGTAAAAAATCTAAAAAGCTAAAAACACTTTGCATTGCGACGCTGTCGAGTTAAACGTCATTCTGACCCTGTGTTTTGCGATTTATCAAAATACCTACTTGTGTTGTTAATTGTTATATTTTTTAATAAAAATCCACATTTACAATACTTAAATATTTTTATGAATGGAAGCAAATACAATACTTATTGCAACCTTTTATTATGTGCGTGAGAAACAGGTGATCGGATTTTCAATACGTTCGAGATCTCCGCCATATTAACGAGTATATCTTTTCGACATTTGTGGGTAAAGACTCTGCAAGTGAATATTTAGACTAGATTATCTCTACATATTAATAACATTTTTTATTAATAATAATTGGCAAAGTAATAAGAGAGAAAATAACATTGCCACAGAGTTTAGCTTAGCCACGTAACGATCTGGCAGTTGGCCAAGCCACCGGCTATCTCTAGTGGCTATCTCGACATCAAATTATAGAATTCGTGTTCAATTCCGCTATTCCCATTCTTCTTACTAATTCTGGAAATAGTTCCAGATTGACAATAGTGTCAACGGGCCTAGAGGTTCATATTATTAAGTAAGAGGTGATACTGTAATTTATTGTTTCTGTAATACATGTAAAAAAACTTTTTTTTTCTTAAAACATGTAAATGGTTATTTACAATTATATTGTCTCTAAAGTTTACAGGTTTTTGAGCCTAATCGTTTACTTACTCTGTACAAATTGAGCGTATTCTCTGTTAACACATTTCATATTCACATCCAGCAAGGTTAATTGGTTCGAGACCTGCGAAGACCTCTAAGGTGTCTCGCCCATCCTCGAAACAAGAGCTGTGTGTGCTTGTAAGAGTATGTATGTCTATATGTGTGTGCGTGGGTAAATTTGTGAATGCTTGAGTATAATCCAGTTGTAGCTATCAGAAAAAGACGGATCGTTTGCTCCGTTTCCTCATAGTTTAAGTCTATTAAAGTGTGACGAAATTGTGTGTTTTAGTTTAAACCGAGTTAGATGGTAAATAAATATAATATTTGGGTTAAAGCTAATAAATAGATAGAAAGATATGGATGAGAATTGTTGTGTGTAGTACGATTATATAAATATTAACAACAAAAAAACTGTCATGTAACCTGCCTAGTTCAACATGTTACAATATCACAGACATCGCCACATCCCAGGCTTGTGTTGGCAAGATATCGTATGTCAATTACAGGAGTCAAGCCTGGGAACCTAAGCTGACGCCGCATTCCGGACCTAGCGTCGGCCGGTCTCAAACCTAGTTTTAGGTAGTTTTCATTTAAATATTAATAATATAAATAAATTTGTAACAAAAGTAATCAAAAAGTATTTATCGTTTAATTCGCACTCTGCTACGCCAGCCTATCGTAATTAACAACAATATAAAATAAGAATAATAACAACAAATGATTATTATTTTATAATTTACTGTTATTAATTTTATTATTAAAATAAGTAGAGCCGTGGTATTGTTAACTTCTTGACTTTCGTTACATAAACTTTTGGTTTCTAAGACGCCTTTTGATTATGGCACCTATGCAACCAATTAAGGTCTGATATTATACTTGACCGGTTTTTTAATGATATCATGATCCATATAATATAACTCAATAAGTATGATCCATATTTTTTGGGTAAGTAATAGCAACAATAGGCAATAGTCCTTATAACAATCCTATAATCTATCGAGATTATAGGAAAAGATGGCCGCGAGACTCTAGAACTGCGATTACCGCTGCACCGCTGGTTTTCTCCGAATGAGATCAACTCTCGTACGGCTCAATAAATAACAGGATTAGATTAGAATTAAAGCCAGTAGCGCAGCGTGCGGCTGCGGCGTGCGGCTGCGGCGTGCGGCTGCGGCGTACGGTGTGCGGCGATGCAGCAGAGTATTATCTCGGGGAGCAGCCGTGGCATTAGTCACGGTTCGCGCCACCGCCTTCCGAGAAACTCTTTGTATCCTATTGTTAATTTTCCGTCAACATCTATGTATAAATGTGTTGCGCTTCAGTTTAATCCTTACTTCCTATCCTACTAATATTATAAATGCGAATGTAAGTTTGTTTGTTACGCTTTCACGAGAAAACTACTTAACCGATCATTATGAAACTGTACACACCTTTTGGAGGGATAAGTACTAACATAGGATACTTTTTATTAAAAATTGTTTTTTTTGCGGGAAGTTAAAAAAAAATTGTAAGATTAAAACATAACAATTATATTAAATTCAAACGCGGACGAAGTCACGGGCACAGCTGATATGCAATAAAATAAAGATAGGTGACAATGGAATGTCTCCAATTAATTACGTTTCATAAGGTACTTTTGCTGCTAACATACATTTTATGTAAATACAGTCGAGAGAAACACCTTGTAATAAATAACCATTGCGGCTTGCTGTCATCTTTAACTAAAGGAGGTATTCATTTATTTAAATTTAAATGATCGCAATTATACAATTACGGCACAAAAGTAGCTTGCTTAATGATTATTTTATTCTGTACCAGCTATCTACTAGTACTAGGCTAACATAAGTTGGAAGTACCTATGAATTTTAAGGTCAGTAGCCGTTAGTGACTATGTGTCCACTGGTCAACGTCGTCTAAAACGTTATCAATTGATAATTAAAAGGGACATCTCCGATGTGTTGTCGATAACATAGCAAAAAGATATTCCTCTTAGCAATAGCCTAAAATGTAACATTATAGGTAGGTAAACTACCAACCGATCGTCTACCGACGAAGTAAAAGGTCACCATAATACTTGTACACCTACCTATTTACCAACAAGCGTAATTTTATGATTTTAAATTCGACTCATGTGCTATGTGCTATGTTATGGGTATTCACGATATATGTATAATGTAAATATGTATATGTATGTCGTAAATAGGCGCAAAAACATATATCATGAGTACCCGTAACAAGGCACAAAGCATCATTTTATATTTATATAAATGTAAATGAATTACCAAATATCTTGCTAAGCACAAAATTCGGGAATGGCTGAACCGATTGGAAGAATTCCTTTTTTGGTGTGCTCAAAGTAGTTCAAGGTAGGTTTTAAAGTATAGAAAAAGATTATTTATTACTAGATTATCTGATGTGAACATTATTTGTCGTACTTTGGTTGGAACTACATATGAAATTGTAGAATGAAGTCTGCCGGTCAGCTAGTCATAAATAATAATAATAAATCTTAGCACAACTCACATACCTACTGCCATCTTTCGTAAATATATTGTTAGCTTTTACAATGGTGATCAAGTAATTGATAATCATACCGTGTAGTTACATAGTACCTATATATTTTTTAATACATATATATATATTATAGTGTTTTTTATTAGAATCCATAAACAGATCAATGAACATACACACAAATACATATACCGGCGTCGACAATGCAACGGTAGCTCGACCTTCTAGCCGACAAAGAAAAATTCACGTTCTAAAATGATGAATAATTCTATTTGTGTGGCGTCATAATAGAGCCGAGCTAAGGAGTTTAGGACCATTTCAGTTAATAATTACTCCGGAAGCCGCCGAAACGCGCCGCACTTAATATAAATCATCCACTTAACACTTTTTTCAATGGAAAAACAACGCGACAATCGTCTAAATATACCAGTCGCGCATAAAAAGCAAACGATAGTTTATTTTAGTATGAGGATGAGAAAGTGTTCGCCTCTGCCTAAGGTACGGCGGACGTCTCTTCTACGGACTCGGTCCGTCCATCATACATACACGCATCTCTTTTCTCTGTACGAGCAGTCGCGGCCCTCTCCCTCTAACGAGCCATCCGTGAACCGCGTAAAACAATAACGATGAAATTTCAAAAAAACATACCTTAGAAATGAACCTTAAGCTTTTAGAAGAGACGCGGTTTTTGTTTTTGTTTTCCAGCGATTTGAATAATCGCCCCTTCGATAAGGGCCTCGTCAACCGGCACGATAGCGAGGTTATTTTCGAAACATAGTTACTTATATTTCGCCTAATATCTTTTTTTTTGCGTCGATATTGAAAAATGTCGTCGGATGCGTCACGGTCGGGCCGTGTTTAATGTTTTTAGCTTTTTTCCTTGAGATGCAAAGGAACACAGAAATGCTTTTTGGACGTCGCGCGTTATCGCGAGGGAAACCGTAAAAAACTTTTGCGAACGGTCTCCGACGCGATACGTTTGTATTCAAATGTAGTAAGGAAATAATAAAAAATGTATAACAAGAACCAAGTGAGGATTTCGTCTCTTTATATTTGCCAGGCGATTTATAAAGTTCGTAATGAATACTTCATAATTTTACGACATTTTTATATCGCGTGTTCTTATGTGTGCGTTATTGTTATTTCTTAATTCTCTTTTCACTTGAATTGGATTTACATCCCACCAACACGTTTCGACATAAAATTAAATATTGGAGGACTTACGTTTATATCTGATGTACCTCTGTAAAATATTGGCGATATTTTCGAAAAACCAATGCGGTTGAAGGTTCCTAGCCTTGTCTATTTATTTTATTTTAATCAATGTAATAACTTCAACACATATAATTGTGGTCACCGCAATCCGTGTATAAGTTACCGATGCATTATCTACTGCTTAGAATTTTTTAATGTGCAATATTTCTTTTTATCTTTTTACTTAAAATAAGTTAGTGCTTGACAACAATCTCTCGGCAATAACGTTTTTTGGTATTGTAGCTGTCTCTGCGTCGTATAATAAAATAGACGGTCTAAATAAACTGTAAAAGGATTATATTTTGCAATCTAATCCGGTTAATTATTCATCGCAATGTAAAGTTTCACACCAGATCTTGTTGAATCTCTAAACTGATGAAGGTTTCACGGCTTTTGTCGTATTTCGTAGCGAAACTGTACCCTGCAATGATAGTGAACCGGTGGTAACCATTTTTTATACGCTCTACAGTACGGAAAAGAACATTTCCACATGAATGCGCATCATCAAAAGTAATAACGTTTTTATAAAATTATTCATATCAAGATACTTAAAACCCGGCACAAAGATGATACATTACGCCGCCCATATTAGTTGCTCACTCATGTAAACCTAGTAATAATCACCCCTTATTATCTATTATTATATCAATTACGGCATTATAATCCTACCTTTGTACATTACATCAAACATTATGCTTCGAACGTATTTTAATACAATGAGAGATATGAACCGTTTTCAGTCAAAATTCAATAGTTTACGCTCGAGTTCCTTGTAGTCTTCGTGGGTCGCGTTTGTCGGAGTTTACATTTGTTTTTTAAAACATTTCTTAAAAACAAACTTTTTTATTGTAAAATAAGCACATAAAAATATATTATATCGAGAGATGGCTTGAAAGCTGTATCTAGAGATGATATTATACGTGTTAAGATTAGGTATACTTGCAAGAAACGTACACGGAGATCTATTATAGGAAAATAAAGATGTCCTGTCTGTTTTCAAATCCAAATCGCTAACAGTCGAACCGCGCGCCGCTCGCTGCGCCGCTCGCCCGCTCGTACGTCAGAACGCATTATACGCGCGGTCGATCCCAGTGTTCGCGTGACTTATTAAGTATTAAACTGACGATGTAACGCTAGTGTTGGGTTACTTGTTAGTTTACGACCAACTTTATAAATATAATCTAAACTTTCTTTGCTAAAATACATTTACTTAAAACTTATGTTATCCTTTAATCATATATATGTATGTGAGATACAATTTGAGTTTATAAGTCAAATATTAAATAGAAGTGTTTTAGATATAAATTGTGTCTTCCAATTATTTGCTGTATAACGGAAAGGTTTTATACTTTACTAAAATTAAAAAGGCCGGTATCGCAGTACCTTCCCACTTTTTTCTGGTATTTACAAATTTTAGAAGTTTAGACATAATTAGGATATATGCCTAAATATTATTGTCATGAACGTGAACGGATCAAAAACAAATACATTATCCTAGGTATCAAGTTGTAATTTGAATGTCTAGACACTTTAATGTATTCTAAGTATTTGTTATACAATGACTGGGCACTCAAGCGGATATTTCGTAGACTACCAGGCTCCCAATGACGGCACATTTTCGTCAGACTATTCTATGTTGTCCTAGTGGTTCGTATACCAATAAAGTAAGCATGCATAATCTATCAATACAAGCAAGCAGCTTTGGATGCGTGGAATTCTGGAAATATTAATTTCCAGCATTTGTTTCGGCCTTAAAACCCTGACGATGAAAATGTAGATGAGCACTAGTGAATATTGCACTCGTCAGGAAATCGGTTTCAACCGATTAATGCTTTATTACTCCGGTAACCGCCATTTTACGTTACCTCCGAAGCCTCATTAAATCTTTGCCACTAGTAGTGAACTATCCAATCTCCGACTTGACTTCGCCGATCCTTTACATGTTGCTCTACTTAGCCGATCACTTTCTATATTGATAGACTATTTTTATTGACAAAGTGCCGGGCTATGAGCGCCTCTCTCTGGGCTGTGAGCGCTAGCAGATGGTAATTGCTTTCTATCTTATTAGGAAGAGGAATAGAGGAACCATTTAATTCCAATTCCATTTAATGGAACGGTCATTTGAGGCAAAGGATGATGGTTCGCAATAAAAGTGGACTATAAAGCTATATCCTGATCTATCAACCACTTAACTACTCATGTTATGTCCATCTAACCAACAGAAGTCACAATGTTACCTACCCCATTCTTGGACGTCACCGAACTCTGATCCACTAATTTTAAATCCTAAGTAGAAAGTACCATCCGGATGATCCGATGAAATGTTTTAATTTATATGATGTTTGTGATTAAAAAACGAGTATAAAGTCGGAAACTAATTCCCTTATTATTCCCTAGTCCACTAGACCTTCCAGCATTTATGAAATTTCAACATCACCGCTTACCATCAGGGGGGTTCTTGTCAAGCGCTAATTTATTTTATGTAAAAAAAAAAAAGAATAACTTTTAATCATGTAGGTGTTCATTTTCAAAATCATACAAAAGTAATATGTGTTTTTATAGCTAATGAACAGTGAAAATAATAATGGTTTGCCAATTTCTAGCTCTTTTATCAAAGATGAAGCCAAAATGAAAGTCTATTCACAAGAATAATTTATAGAACAGACGAGATCATAGATCGTCGTAATCACGCTGTTTCAGGTATGATTAATTGCAGTAAGGCCAGTCGTAAATCATTTCAGTGCTAGATACTTTTCAATGTAAGAGTCACAATGGAGAAACAGTGCATCAAGTATTTAATGAGACTTGTTGTAGAGTTGTTACTTCTCATGAGGTATGGTAGGCATATTTAATTGCTGATCTGAAGTACTAGTTCTTAATTTTTTCAGTTCTGTTCTTTTATATAAGGTGATCTTCTCAATCCTATGGAATCGAGTTAAAATTGGCAATGATTGCTCAACAGTAACATTGAACATAAGTGTTTCTTTTGAATTGCATTTTACCTTTTTGTTCCTAGCAAAGTTATATAGAGTTATTTAGTTAGTAACCGGGGAGTCAATTCACGTGGCATTATTCAATTTTATTTTCATTGATATTGATTGATCTGTCTTATATTACTTGTATGACGGTTACAGACTTACACAATTACAATTCCATACCTGCAATTCAATACATGATTGACTGTGTAGTAGTACAAAAATATACTTACTTAGGTTTACCTTTCAGACATGAGTATCACATGCTGACCAGGAAAGCATAACGAACAGTGCAGTGCTGTTCTTAGCAAAATTTCCATTTATATCTCCCGCTGTATTCCTAGTCGCCCGACGCCCTAGAGCCGGTAACTATTATTACTAGGACGACAGGTACAGGCCACGGCGCGCATTACGTACATATGTAAATTTCAATATAATCGAATAAAGATCGAGCCGCGACCGCCATATTGAATAATTCATTCGGCAAATTGTAATATTATACAGATTACATTGAAATTTGTCGAACGGAACGCGCTCGTGCATTTCTTATGCAGCCCTGGTGTGATGCGCTGAGAATTATTTTTTCGCTATGAAATATCCAGTTACAATCATATTACATTCTTATAGGTCGTCTGTCTTCTCAACTGAGGAGGCCTAGAGCATACTCTGCACCCTGCTCCAAATGCGATTGGTGGGAATTAATTTACTTAATTTTTATACCAACTGGATTTAAATTTTTATTACATTAAATTTACTTGCTTTTTTGCTTGCTATTTTGCATTTTGTTTTGAAAGAGAAAGTATTTTACAGAGAGAAATGTTTCATTTACATAAAATTGTATAGTAAGGTCGTCTGTAACAGTTCTACTACAACGGACACACCGCCGCAGCTGATTGTTTCCTGAAGTTTTATTGATGGTTTTCATTAACATCATGTTTGGCGATATAGTGTTGGCACTTGAAAATTGATACAGGACAAGTGATAATTACAACACTATTAATGCAGATATGCTGTCATCTTTTCTTTACATTTCGAAGAGCTCTATTAACACGACATATGAGCTAAAACCAATTTACTAGGATCTTATAAAAACATCTAAAATATATTATTATTCAATCATCAAAACGATTTAAATCTAAAAATAAAACACGTAAAATGTTCAGTTTATAAAATTCATTTTATCAAATATGAAATTCTACATTGGCATTTTTATTGTCCGATGAATATCGAATGTTAAACTAATATTGTCACGTTTCAATCTGTATGCGTATGATATAATGCAATTAGTGACGTGCGCGTACGCAGGAAACAAACGCGTTTTATAACGGTTTAGTTTGAATTATAATGCTTGATGTTGTTGGCGCCACTACTGCCGGGAGTGCATACTAATTTACACGTGGAAATAATAGATAATTATTAAAATTTATTATTAGGGAAAAGGCGACGCCATGGGAGCTTCTTTGTTTATTGATATTACATGTTACGTGTTTTAACATAAATTAAAAGATATCTATCGTTGAACTAACCATGGAATATATAGGTAATGTAGCTTATTATGAATACTCCAGAGTTATTAATGAGACTTTTCAGTTTATTGCTTTCGATTTTTCATGTAAAATGCGTTCTTGAGACCCGAGAATTTCCAAGGAAGAGCGTCATCAAACTATGAACATTTATTAACTTTTATAGATTTTTAAACCATTCAGTAGGGTGTACGCCCCGAATGTGAGCCTTTAAGTACAAATTTAATATTAAAAAAATTATACCGTTTCAGTTTTAAGGTTGAAAGGCTGTCTTTTGTTTTAATTTGAAAAAAATATGATGAACGCTGGAATTAACCATACCTAAACCACATCATTTATTTAATGATAAAAAATATAAAAGCGACTCTTTGGCCGCAATAACAGCCACTCTGTGTCTAATACCACCCTTTGGCGTACCTCACATCAGCCTTGTGTAGAGTTGTCGTTTATTGTTACTGTTGAAGTTAAAAATACACGGAATAAGAAATAATGCGTTATTTTCATATTGTAGTTTTCTTTGAGCTGGCAAAATTGTGTAACCATGTTAAAACCAAACCAAGAGATTTTATATTTCAGGTATCAAAAGTATTTATTTGTTGCATCCTTAATTGCCGAGGCTGTTGTAAGGTATACCACTGAATGTAATTCCAGCCAGGATTGTTGGCACATTAACAAGAAATTAAGCTGAAAAGGCTGACATTAGGGGCGTGGCAGGTATTCGGGACACTCATCATACCTGATAAGTACCTACTTAACAAATCTCTACTAGAAGTACTGATTTATTTTAGTAGTTTTGATCATGGTTAGACACAACAAGTCTATTTAGCAGCCATCATATTTATATTGCTTCTATAAATTACGTGAATACCTACTCATGATAAATCTTAATATCGTTCGAAATAATGATTTATTGCTCTAGCTATAAGTATAGGTAAAGTATAGGTAAAGAATTCGTATTATATCTACTACATACCTATTGTAGTAAAGACCCAAGCTCAAGCTTGGTAAAATTAAGTATTCTGACTATACATATATAATGTAGACAATTGGTTAATTTAGCTAATGTAATGACTGTTTCAAGATCAGCCGTGACCTATTACCATAAGTGAGCAAGAACCTGTCATATATGTAACCTTTTTATATAAAGAGTTCTTTTTGTTTTTAATGACTGACGTCTGTCAGGAGTTTGGTTGCG